>JAHUTJ010034084.1:0-20443 GCA_036250325.1 Characodon lateralis
AGTAGAATTGATTACTGCAACGGTGTCTTCACAGGTCTGCCTAAAAAGTCGATCAGACAGCTGCAGTTGATCCAGAACGCTGCTGCCCGCGTCCTCACTAGAACTAAGAAAGTGGAGCACATCAGCCTGGTTCTAAAGTCCCTACACTGGCTCCCTGTAGCTCAGAGAATAGACTTTAAAATACTTCTGTTAGTCTATAAATCACTGAATGGCTTAGCACCAAAATACAAGCACAGACTTGTTGTCAGTGTATCAACCACCCAGACCTCTCAGGTCTTCTGAACCAGAACCAAACATGGTGAAGCAGCTTTTAGTTCTTATGCTCCACTAATCTGGAATAAACTCCCAGAAAACTGTAAAAGCCCAGAAACCCTAAATTGCTTTGAATCAAGATTAAAAACGTATTTGCTTAGAGTGGCCTTTGACTGTGCTATCTAAAATTATTAGTTGCATTTTCAGTCCAATTTTCCTTTCATTTTCTTATCCATCATTCTATTCTATTTATTTTTTTAATTACCTCTGTTGTTTGATTTTCTGTATCATCGTAATGTTTTTCCTTATGTTCAGCGCTTTGAGTGCCTTGTTGCTGAAAAGCGCTATATAAATAAACTTCAGTTGACATTAATGTAATGATGATACAAATAGCTCATCCAAAATGCTGCTGCCAGAATCCTGGCTAAAATCAGGGAAATGGATCCTTTAATTATTGCCTCCATGTTTGTTATATGATAGATTTTAAAATCTTGTTCATGGTCTGTAAGGCACTGAGTGATCTTGGCAGACCCATCAACAGGGGGGGACAAACAGGTCTTTCCCGAGCCTAGAGCAGGGATGGGGCCCAGGATCACCTGAGGGTGGCCTCAATTTTCAGTCAGAAAGCCAGAACAGAGCAGGGTAAAACCGGTCTCACTGCTACCGGCGCCCACCTGTCTGAGAAAACGAGAACAGCATCAGTTCGCTCCATCACAACTTTATCTATTCCCCTGTCGGACAACTGTGACGGACGTCAGAGTTGCCCCGGGCCCCAGCTGAGCTGTCAGCAGCCCTGGATCTTGGGCCAGAATACATTTCAGAGTTTCTGTTCAGGTAAAAACCATGTGGATCATCAGAGACCTCTTCACTCTGCATTCACAGGACCAGAACCAATCAAGGGGGGCAACATTTCATTTTTACATTCCTCAGCTCTCAAACCAACTCCCTAAACATCTAAAATGTGCAGAAAATCAGCACTGAAAACATTTGTTTACTGCCACTAAACTATCAAGGCCAGGTTGCTTTATCATTTAATTCCCATCTTGTTCTGTACAACAAAACAAACATAACATGCTTAAAATTGGCTGGTACCAAACTTCATGACAGTATTCAAACCAATAGAGTTGCTGTTTCCGTGCACCTTATTGCTTCCTGACCCTAATACCAGTCTCTGTAATGACTGTGTGCACATGAAGCTATAGCTTTCCAAAAGCGACTGCAAGAAACAAAATGCGGTCCCACCATTTGGATTATGTCTGAACAGGAAAGGTTTTACAGTGGACCTGTGTGTGTATTTGGAAAAAGAGAAAAAATTTACTTTTATTCAGAATTATAAGAAAAATGTAAACAGTTAATTGAAACAATAATATTTCTCCAAATATCACTGCAGGTCAAGATCTGCTCCCCCCGCATAACAGTTCCAACGGTGCAGAGATGAACGGCAGCATCAGGCTGGCATCACCACTGACTAGCCAGCCTGCCAACGCAACCATGACCATCACCAATGACCACCTTCTACCTCATGGCCCAGCCAACACTGGGATGGCAGGTAAGGAACTTAGGTGTAGCCTCTCTTTGATTAAGAAAGAAATTTTAGAAGAACTTTCAAAATTTGTGGGAGGACATTCTTTCAGCAGCTTGTTTGACTTTAAGTAACAACAACATTCCAACTACGACTGCCGCCTTATCGGATTTTTTCCAGTCTGCTCACACCGTCTGGAAAAACATCACACTTTTTAACAGGTGCTTAAGCATCTGCAGCTGGAGTGATTTGCGGCCTCCTTTTCACTGGAGAAGTTTCAGACGATGCAGATTTTTCTTAAAGCTGCTGGGCTGCTTTTATGTGGTTTTTACATACACTATATATTTCTTTTTTGCATTATCAAACAATATTTCCTGTTGACAATCCTGGAGGGAAATCACAGTCCTAAATATTATGGTTCTATATTTAATGGGTCCAGCTTGCAGTAGCGATCGTGTGCTTTTGTCTTTCATATTCAATAAAACTAAGGGAGAGGAAAAGTGTTGTGGCCGAATGTCATTTCTGCTCTCAGGAGAGTTTCTTGAGTCAATGTCAAATTTATTTATATAACACATTTAAAAAACCTCAGGTGACAATAGTGCCTCACAATTACATCAACAATTAAAAAATAGCAAATTGAATAACACTTTAATAAAAAATAAATAAAAACAGAACATTTCTAAGAACATTTAGCGTCTCATACTTAGTCAATCAAAGGCCGGGGAATAAAGGTGAGTTTTTAAAAGACATTCGAATGATTCTGTGCTCTAAGCTGTGCGGACATGTAGAGTCGAGGTATTCCACAGTCTTGGAACGCTTTATAACCTCTGCGTTTGATCTTGGAGCATCGAGGAGAAACTGGCTGGTTGACTGGAAAAGGTTTGTGGATGTTGAGACCATGTAGATAGGATGGGGCTAGACCGTTTCAAATTGAAAAATGAGAAATAAAATTTTTAATTCAATTCGATGACAGACAGGAAGCCAATGAAGAGATTTCAGTACTGGAGTTCAGTGTTCCTGCGTCTTTGTGCCTGTTAAAAGACTAGCTTCAGTATTCTGAACTAATTGTAAATGCAGCAGGGATGATTGATTGGTCTAGCCTGACTTATAAAGAGTCACAATAGTCCAGACAGGAGGTGATAAAAGCATAAATAGCCTTCTCGAGAGTTTTCTAAAGAGAAATAAGGTTCTACTTTAACATTGAGATGTAGTTGGACAAAGACTTATCTAGCTTAAGAGAACTGTCCAGAATAAAACCCAAATTCCTCACTGCAGAGTGATTGCTGGTAGTTAAAGAACCAAGAGCATCGGCTGCAATAGGATGGGTCGGGATTAGATTTTCCAAATCAGATGACCTCAGTCTTATTTTCATTAAGGTGAAGAAAACTTAACCTCATCCAGATTTTAATTTCACCCAGAGAGGTTATTAAGGCCGTTAGTGGAGTCCTACTGTTTAATTTAACAAGCATATAGACCTGAATGTCTTCAGCAAAACAATGAAAAGGAATGCTATTCTTCTTAAAGATAGACCCTAGCAGTAACATGTGCAAAACAAACAGCAATTGTCCCAATGTGGACCCCTGGGTTACCCCAAAATGGAGAGGGGCTGCTGAAGAAGAATAAACCCCTAGATTGACAGAGAAGCTCCTGCCTGCCTGACAGGTATTCAATTCAATTCAAAGATACTTTCAGGGCTGTACCTTTAATACCAACAACGTGTTTCAACCGGGATAAAAGAATGTTGGGGTCTATGGTGTCATATGCTGCTGGTAAGTCCAAAGGCACTAAAACAACAGAATCCCATTAGTCAACAGTTTAAAAAATGTTGTTAAAAACTCTTAAAAGGGGCTGTCTCTGTGCTGTGGCTGTGTGATGATGTAAAATCTGCCTGAAACTCCTCACAAATGTCATGTTGATTAAAAACCACGTTCTCCAAAACTTTAGAGAGAAAAGATAGTTAGGCCTTTATGGAGCAATGGGATGAATCCAACAATGGCAAAGTTTATGGGAGTAGTGGGGCTGCTTGAAGATGATAGAGTCCGGCACAGAGAATTGCCAGGAGGATTGTTTGGCCCATGAATATTTAGGTAGGCCCTGACCCTCACCAGCACGCCTCCCTTCTTTCCACATCTTTTTCTGGGGCATTAGCTGTGTTGAACAGGTGGCTAGGGATGTGTGCTAAATGTGGAGGAAGGTCTGATGAATCTCCCCATTGATCAAATGTTTATAAACCGGCTAATCGGAGGCTGAGAAGTGTTTGCGATCGTAGCCAAACAGAGCAGAGACGTCAGGGCTACAAACAATAAGGAATAAACAAACTACAAGCAGCAGTAGGATCATAGACCAACGTGGCTGACGGCTGATCATAACTGGCGCCATTTGATGGAAAAATAATTGGTTTTAAAACTCCTCCAAAATATTGACGATAACCAAAAGAACAGTTTCTTGAAATCTATTTGTCATATTCTAACAAAAAATGCTCAGACAGATGGTCCATTCAGGGTTTTACTGTTTCAAATAAGCTAAATTTAGCCCATTAAATAATCCTTAACATGTATATACTCAAGCAGTATACTCAGCTGTAGAAGATAGCCATTCATACTCAGCCAGGTTCTGCTGGAGGTTTCTTTCGTTAAAGTGAAGTTCTTGTTACGACATGCATGCTTAGTATGAGAGATTGCTGCAAAGTTAAAAACTCATTCCAGTCAATTGTTGCTACATGCTCGCTCAGTGAATCCTGCAGTCACTTCTCGCTGGATTTCCTTAGATAGAAAAACTTTTTTTTTTTAACCAATTTCAGTAATAAACTAAATATGACTGCACTGTTTCATTACTAGGATGGAATTGGAATGTATGTAACTATTTATTATATAAATAAGTTAAACTGAAAGTAAACACAATTAAACACTTAATCAAATTCCTATGCTAATATCTCTCTTTATCAAATACCTTCCTCTTTCAGCTCAAGTGGAAAAAACTTCCCTCTGCTTCTCAGAGACACAGAGTATCTCCCCTTTTGTTGATTAGACGGAGGTCTTGTTATCGCTCCGTATGCAAATATGGTTCTGCCTGTGCTGTGAAAGGGAAACGTTTCTGTGCTGGCTTTTTTTATTCGGTTGGGATCCAAGCGCCTCTGTGACCAGAACAATTTAGCGCCTTTTGGTCGGAGATGAAAGCACTAGGAGGGCTTAATTTATTAACTGTCTGCAGACATAACAGCAAAACAGGCAGATATGTTCTGTTATTACGAAGGAAAATATGCTTTACTGCAACATGTCCAACACTCAGCCCACATTGTGGCTAACATTATGAAGTATTACAGTTTGGCATGGGGGGTAAGGTTTGAAACATGATAAAATAATCTTTTTTCAGAACCCTCCTGGTTGTAGAAGCATTTATCTATAACAACTCAGTTTAACCAAAAGGAACATTATAGAATGTAAACCAAGTGCCTTGCAAAACTATTCACCCCCCTTGACCTTTATCACATTGCACATGTCAGTTTATCATTATTATAAGGATTTTATGTGACAGACCAACATAAATTAGTGCATACCAGGGAAGAATTAGGAAATAAATGGAGTAGCCCCCTTTCTATTGCACCCCTAATTAAATCCAGTGCAACCAATCCCATTTACAAGTCACCTAATTAGTGAGTCTATTTGTATGTAATTTCATCTCAGCATAGAGCTGTTATTTGAAGGCCTCATTGGTTTGCAGCTTTTCAGCATCATGGGGTTTACAGGAGGTTTAGATTATAAAACAAAATCCCAAGATTTTAACATATGGAGAACCTTTTAATCCTTCATCGAGAAATGAAAAGAGTACGGAACAACCAGGACGTGGACGTCTACCTAAACTCATGGGGTCAATCAGACAAGCAGCCAGGAGTCCTCAGGAAGAGTTGCAAAGATCCACAGCTTAGGTGGAAGCATATGTTAACTCCTATTAGACATGCAGTCCATAAATGTGGCTTTTCTAGATGATTGGCAAAAAGAAATCCTGCACATCAAACATGTGGAAGAAGGTGCTGTGGTCAGATGAGACCAAATTGAACTTTTTTGGTCTACATGCAAAACTTTGTTTGACCAAAAACTAAAATTGCACATTAGCCTGATGTAAAATATGGTTGTGGCAGCATCATAATATATGGTTCATTTTCTTCAGCAGAGACAGGGAAGCCGTTCAGAGTGAATGGGATGATGGATGGAGCTAAACAGAAGGAAAACCTGCTAGATGTTGCAATATATCTTGAGAATGGGGCAGCAGTTCCCACCAGCTCAACGACCCTAAGCATAGAGCCAGAACTACTCATAGTCATGTGTTAGAATGGTGCAGTCAAAGGTCAGACCTAAACTCATTTGAGAATTCGTGGCAAGACTTTAAAATGTACGTTCACAGATACCTAACCATTCGGTTTGACTGAGTTTAAGGTATTTTGCAAGAACTGTCAGAATTTTCAGTCTCTAGATGTGAAGAGCTGGTAGAGTCATACCCAGACACACTTGCAGCTGGTATTGCAACAAAATGTTTACCATCTCGACTGTGTACATGCGCCGTCAATTAAGTTACCTCTCTGTTTCCCTCTTCCAGTAACCAGTCTGGCACCCAGCACCACTTTGTCTCATACTACTGTATCCAAGAGCTTAGTGATGTCACCAGGAGGTGTGGCCAGTGATGGTAGCGTCACCCTAACCCTCACAGACACTCAGGGCATGCTGGACGGTGTCACCCTAAATCTCAGCGCACAGGTAAAAAGTGATGTGAACTGTGAACATGACCAAACGTTTTCAGCAACAGAATGTACAGAACATTTTGCAATAATTTGTACTTGATTGTAGAGAGAAACTGTTCCAGGATTTATGGGATTTGATTTAATCCCAGTATCTAAATTTAAACATCTACCAATACCGATATTTTTCATCTCAGGTACGATGTTATCTGAATAAACCACACAGGCTGTTAGTCATGCTGCTGCTGCTGTTTGTTTCCATATCTTCACTTTGCTCATCTGAAAAAAAAAAAAAAGAAATCTGTCATCTCTATCATACAGCATGAACCAACAAGTTTTGGAACAACAGCTGGGTTAGGTTGGAGGATGACCTTTTGTGCCATTAGAGGTATAGTTAATACAGGCTTGATGCACAGAAAGGGCATAAAATTAGCCAACTCCCTTAGCTAAGGCCAGAGCAAGCAGTAAGGTAGCTTTGAGGGATAATACTCTAAGCTCAGCTTTTTCCAAAGGTTCCAAAGGAGAACAAAACAGAGCTTCTAAAACATTGGGATGGTCCCACAGTGTCCCATAAGATTCGGTAAAGATGACAAGATCAGTGCCATTGATCACTCATAGTAGATGGTGTAACAGTCTACGTAACAGCTTGCGAACACCTTCCACTTCTGCTCATACAAGGACCTGGTTGACGGTGCTCTGGCACACCGAATGGTGTCAATAACACCAACAAGGAGTCCATCTGCATTTATATTCAGCCACTCAGGTGCCAAGTCCGCAGAGCCAGCCTTTCTGGATAAGAGTAAAATATCTCTCTGTGAGCCTGGAACAGCAGGTCTCTGCAAAATGATAATTGCCACGATGAGCTGTACAGAAGTTGAAAAATCTCCACCAACCAGTGTTTTCCCCACCACTATGGTGCTATCAGGACCATCCCTCACCCTGGTCAGTGGGTGGAATGAGAGCTACTGGAGCTCACAAACCTGCCCCCGCCTTCAGCACTTGTCATTGAAGCTAGACTAAAAGTGGTCCGCCTTGAAAAGGAGGGCAACAGCTGTGGCTGACAGTCATGTTTTCAGCTAAAGGTGACTCGCAGCCAGCTGCTTGACCTGTGGCATCTGGCCAACATCGCCTCACAATCCAGCAGAGCATTCCCCGCATTTGGGTGTTTCTTATTGTAAGGCTTGTCTCTGTATCTCACTGCAATTTCATCTAGGAGCTCCGGAAAAACAGGCAGCACATGCTTTCCAGTCTCCCTAGTCTTTGGTAGCTTTTTCCTATCAAACTGATATTTTACTTCCTCCGTCTAAAACAGACAACCAAGGAATGCTCAGCCTAGTGACCACAATTTTACCCTTGTCCAGCATGTCCAGGTCCAGGGCACACAACGCTGTGGGCTTGCCGTCTATTTCGCTGCAGGAGGCTTTGCAGCACAGCGGCAGCTAACAAGGACAGTGGAATCTTCCTAAGCATTGTCGGACAGCTCCAAGTGCTCAGACTCTGCCCCATCTTCATCCCCATCTCGTTTCAGAATCAAATGCCATGACATACTTTGTCGCAATGGGAATGTCTGTATCATTAGCTGGGGTTCTGTACCAGCTCAGGCAGGTGTAGCAAATGATCCCACCTCTGCCTCGCCTGGCTGACCTACACATAACTGGGGCTCGGCCAGACAAATTAACCTGGCTGGCTACCCTGCAGCGAATCAGATTACGGGGGAAGGCTGCACAGTGGATACACTTGTGTGGGGGTTAATGTTGCACAAGCATGGGGCACACCCAGGCATGCCACACATACCGGACTGTGTCCCATGAGGAAATTATATTACAGATGTTGAGTTTAAAAAACTCTGCCAGTTTGTGTTGGACCCTATGTGATAGACCACAAAGCAACCTTTCAGACCATTTTATCAGTGTTTAAGAAAAAAAAAGTTGAAAGCAGCAACAATTTATTTAGCCACCGTTACGCTCTGAAGTCTGGCGCCATCTCCAAACTACCTCTCTCATCAGACTGTAGTTCTCTTCCATAGCATTCATTTTGCATCACACTACAGGAAAATGCCTCCTGCGTGCCCGTCTTCGTCAGAAGCTGAAATGCCGTTATGCCAGCCCTGAAGGGCTAGCACCAGTGATTTCTATGTCAGGAGGGGCCCTGACCCATAGGGCTAAAATAGTGTCAGTCTTCTCTCAGAAGCCTATTTACAACTGTACGACTGGGTGCTAAGTTAACAGACTGAGTGCACAACTAGTGCTAGTACTACGAAGTTTCAATACTTTTAACGTTAATTAAGCAAGTACCAATACTTCACCAAAAAAGGGTAGGAATACCTTTCTGGTACAAATACCTTATAGCACTACCTAGCAAGGAAATAGCAAATTTCCCCAACTCTTCGCTCCTGTCAAAAGCTTTTTACCTTACTTGTTATTAAAGTCTTCCAACTGGCTGCCAAAGCGTCTAAATTCTGAAAGCCCTACAGCAGATAAAGCTTGAAAGAAAAAAAACAAACAATTACAAAAAACAAAACAACTTTGTATTATTAAGGTACCCTTCTTGATGTCTCCAGAAGCTCCTTGTCGCCGAGGGTCACTGTTTATTGTAACAGTCAGACAAGCAGACAGCTTTTACCACTCTAAATGTTTGCACGAAACACATAACTGTAATCTGTCTTGTATTTTCTTTATAAACACTAACAGTGTATCCAGAGAAAACCATCTGAGCAGCAGGCTGTTCTCTAGCGATGGGCGTTGTAACCGAATAATCTGGCAAATCACCTAAAATACATCAATTAATGTTTTTAAAATGGATTCTTTTTTTTCTTTTTTTTTTACCTGAATGGGAATCCATGTTTTGGCTTTAAGCTTCAACTTACAGGATAAAATAAGCCAAAATATTATCAGGAGCTGGGGTCGGCTCAGTGCCCTAAGCATGATACCTGATCCAAAAATAACGTAACTATTGGGTCCAATCCTGAATTGGTCCCATCTCTAATTGTGAGTGATTTCAAAATCTGATTTAGACTAAATTATTTCTATCAAGACCAATTTTTAGCTGTCACATTAACGAAAAAGTCATATGCCAGATGCCTTACAAGACTACCTTTTCTACATTCAGGGTCAGACTTTTCCTGCAGTACTAAATGAGTCTGGCATACCGGGACAATCGGCCAACTCAGGCCAGCAGGTCTTACTGGTCAGCCACCATTCCCAGTCCACGAATGGAGCATCTGACAATGGATATTTTGTAAGTATGGTTGGTAAGATGGACAAATACCTCAATGCATTTAAATTAAATTGGATAATATGTGATCAAATCTAAGGAATTAGGCATGAATGTAAATGAAAGTTTGCATGGGTTATAGAAAATTATGAGACGAATGTCATAAACATAAAAAAATCTTCAGGAATAACTTGATATAAAAAGGTATTTTAATGTAATTCGATTATTTTGGAAAATGTAGCAATACAATGATGACATGTAAACTGAAATAATCCTTGTTATAAATCCAGACTCCTGCTGATGGGGAAAAAGGTGGGAAAGACTCGCAGCTGGACATTGATAACAGGAACCAGTGTTTTTACTGCAATCAGCTGTGCGAGAACGCCAATGCGCTGCGACGGCACTGCAAACAAGCTCATGGAAAGGACCGCTGCCATGTCTGCAGCTTCTGCAGAAAGGCTTTCAAGCGAGCTACACACCTCAAGGTGAGGGCTGCAAGCATAATCAACTGTTTAAAGTCAAGTATGTCTTTCTTTTAGTGGTAATGATCATACAAATATGGACTATCTCGGGATAGAGAAATGTTATAACCAAAGAGGGGATTCCAGAGAGACTCTTAAGAGGAGTCTCTTGATGACAAAACATTGAACGCAGGTAGCATTTTGCTGTGAAATTATGGCAAAAGGTAACGTGCTTCTCCTTTCCATCAACCCTCCTCATGTGATGAGAATACTGAAGGACAAAAGAACCTGAAAGGAGGAGGATGCAGCTTAAAGTTCAAGCTCTTTCCCTCGCACATCATTTTTCTACATAAAGGCCGCAGTGCTACAGCTTTTCGCTTTAGTAAAGTGCTTCAACTGTGTGAGCAGTACTCATTTCTCACTATGACTAATGGAGCAGAGATAAGGTGAATGTCACAGCCAGTGACTAAGCCCTATCCTCTCCTGGTCCCCTCGTTGCTAAATAGTCTCCATTTAAAACTTGGATATTGACTTCAGGTTGTGGAAAAGATAAAATACTTTTATTAGCCATTTTGCAAGGCTGTGGAAAAAAATATATTTTTATTTAAAACCAGAGCACCGAAAATCAATTGCCGTTTGATCTGGAGAAAATTGCAAAATGAATGGGATATTTACTTTTTATTTTGTTAATTTTCTGCCTGGCAGGCAGCGAAAGACGGATTTTGGGAATATCAGCGGTCTGAAAAATTAGGAACATGTGTTAAACCATCTCTCTGTGATAGATCGCGTCATGCACTCTCAAACCTAACAAAGGCATGGGTCCCAGATGCTGAACTTGTTCAGATGTAATAGAAGATTTTTGGAAAATGCCTCATTGTTAAGATATCTTCTTCCAAGCTTGATGTAGCTTCTCTGCCTGTATAACTGGGGTCTCCTGCAACTATTAGATACATCCGTGCTAAAACAGATGAATCAGGTGACTGAATTTCCTCTTCAGCATGCCATCCAGTTTGGCAGATGTCTGGTAGGGAGGTATTTATTTTATTCAGGTGTGTTGGAGGAGGAATACATCTAAAAGCAGCAGGATAGAAGCTCTCAAGGAGTGGAGTTGGAGACCCCTGTATAACAACTGCTTACAGGGCTTATAATGTAGTAGTAATAGTACATGTAATAGTATTAGCTCTAGTTCAGGCGAAAAATCCCGCTCTTTGGGAGCGAGCAATGACATCTTGGAGAAAAGAGTTTGATCCCTATGGGATTGCCACTGGTTGCAGAATCTCATCTTTATACCTTGAATGACTTTGCAGAAGTGTTATCATCACTCCAGACAGAAATCTCTTTAGCATTGCGGATGAAATGCTTGAGTTTGATTTCAAGTCCTTTCAATAAAATACAAGAGAAAATGGCGGAGTGACCAGAGATTACTTCGGCTGTTTGAAGGTTGTCTTGCTAGGTCAGATGTTCTTCTTTAATATTTCCATGTTCTAATAATGGATTTAGTAAGGACAGTTTACCACTTTGTCACTGACCTGTTTACAAAGACTTCAAAACGTTTTCCCACATGTCTATTCACATTATGTTGGGGAATGTTCATCTTGAATGACTCTCACTACAGTAAAATAAGTATTTTCATTAACTTTCTGGTCAGAAGTCACCTCTCTGACAAACGATAAAGTTTAATGTTTTGTCCTGAAGTTAAATGTCTGAATTATTAGGCACCTCTTAACCTAAAAGAAAAAGCCACCTTTTTTAGGGCTGACTCCTTGCTTGGCAGTACATTCAAGCTGTAAAGGATTATTTTGACACTTGAACACATTTTTACTAATGCATATTGTATATATTCATAATTTGGTCCTCAGGAACACGAACGAGTGCATCAGCCAGGCCCTTCACCCAGCTCCCAGAAACCCAGAGTCTTCAACTGTTCCTCTTGTGCAAAGGCGTTTGCTAAGCGCAGCCAGCTGGAGAGACACAACCGAACTCACACAGGTGAGAGGAGGTTGGGGTTATTTTTTCATGGTTTATGTCTATAAAATACACAATAATGCCAAAAGTATTTAAGGATAGCCACTTACTGTTCCTACATGACTGCGCACCAGAGCACAACACAATATAAAGACATGGATGAGTGAGTTCAGCGTGGAAAATCTTCATTGGCCTACACAAGGTTCTGACCTCAAACTGATAAAACACCTTTGGGATGTGTTAGAGCTAAGATTACGGCCCAGGTTTTGTGGTCCAGCTTCAGTGTCCGGCCTTAAAAATGCATTTCAGGAAGAATGGTCTAAAATTCTCTAACTCATTCCTAAAGCCTTTCCTTTTTTAGGCTGTTATTGCTGCAACATCATATCAACATCATATTTGGTCAAATTACAGTTCCTTATTCTTTATTTCACATGTTTTAAATTTTCTGCACAATCAAACTCTATATTTCTGCTAAATATTTAAGATTAGATGTTTTCCAGTCAGCAATTACCAATTATTATTAGAAGAGTAATTTTGTATTGAAGATAAACTCCATAGTTTAGAAACACTCAGTGTAGACTGTATAAAAAAAATCCAATTAAGAGATTAATTAATTAATCAGAGAAGCAGCCAGTAGGCCTATGGTAACTCTGGAGGAGCTGCAGAGATCTGTGTTAATCTGTGGATGGATGATGGCTAAGAGTTTAGACACTGATTAGGTCAGGACAATCTGTTCACAGGACATCAATTAATCAAGCACTCCAGAAACCTAGCCTTTATGGAAAAGTGGAAAGAAAACAGTTGAAAAAAAATCAGGACTGCAATGTCTCTTCAAACACAGGTGCTTAAAAAAAATCCAATTCAGAGTGTAACTGGAGCCGTGCAGGGGACACAATAACTGCATGGAAGAATATTCCCCGGTCAGATGAGGCAAAAAGTAAACCTTGCATTCTATATACAAAGTGCTATATGTTGCAGAAAACTGTAACAGGTTACCACACTGAATGTGTCATCTTCACTGTGAACCATGGTGATGGCAGCATCATGCTGTGGGGATACTTTTCTCCAGCAGGGACAGGGAACTTGTAAGAGATGATGGGAAGAAAGAGGGAGCTAAACACACTGGAATCCCGGAGGAACACCTGTTAGACCGGCTAAAAACTGGAGCAGATGTTCACCCTTAAGCAGGACAACAACCCTAATCATACAGCCAGAGATACGATGGAGTGGTTGAGATCGAAGCATTTTAATGGTGAAGGATGGCGCAGTCAACGTTTAAATCTAACTGAGAAGATGTGGCAAGACTTAAACTTTGATTTTCATAGATGCTTTCCAGTTGACTGCAAACAGTGTCAAATACCTGAAATAATTCTCCTTCATTGTTTACTGTGAGACTTGTTGTCAAGGAAACAGTCCCGCTGTGGCTGAATTTAAAGCGGTTCCATCTCTAATATATTTAATGTGCTTCTAACCTTTTGTTTAACCTATTCTGAATTCGAAGAAAGGAAAAAATTGTTTAAGCTTTCAATGCTGCCTTGTTGTTTAGGCAGCGAGTTCAGCATAACTATAACTTATAATTGTTGTCCCCAAAGGGAGATATTTGAGTTTGGTAGAGTATGATTTATTGTAAATTAACAGTTAATTGTTTATAATCTTAATTTGGTGCAGCACCAGCTATTGAAGTCCTGTCCTGATTATCAAATGCTAAAGAACTAATTAGCCAAGTAGGGTTATTTAGTCACTGTTTCCAGCTTTTTTATTAGGATATCATAGACATAGAGGTGAGGAGACAGTGAATCCAAAATGAAATGAGAGATGTTTCAAAGTGATTTACAATTTTTAACTCCAGAAAATTCTTGATTAAGCTCTATTTTCAATTTTCTTTTCATACCACAAATCTAAATCGTACTTTTAGTTTCCAACGGCAACAAGTACTGCAGGTGTTGTAGCTGATTGCTGAGTGGTCAGTACAGATTGATTTCTGTCTTATTACTGGCTTCACTCCTAGAAGACAGCAATCACTAAAGACTTTATTTGTACCTCATCTCTTCTGATGGATTCTGCTGCAGAGCGCCTCAGTCTGAGTGGGTTCTCACTGGGAAGTGACCGGGTTCTGTGGTGCTGCAGTTTCCCAATGCTCAACTTTAACTATGTTTAAAATAACAAATAATTACTAGATTCAAACTGAACCTGACACAGGGACAGGACTGAGAAGAAATGGTGTAATTATAAATGTGTTGGCCACAACATAAGACCCTCACCTTGTGTGTGAGGGTGCTTGAAGAGAGATGGGTGCCAAGAGGAGCAAGGAGAACGTGGTCCAGGCTAATCATCAAATGGCGCATTTGTGTGAAACGGTTTTGACTCAAGTAATAGAAAAAAACAAACTTCAAATCTGCTATCCCTGCTTTAATCTCTGGATGGATGATGGTTAAGAGCTAAGACACTGATTTAGCAGCAGTAAAGCAGATGAGATGATTGGTCCCATCATTTTCCCTCTTGTATCATGGTTAAAGAATGACCAGCTGCCATTTAAAGCGGCACTACAGGCAACTATTCAGTCCGTGAGAATTTAGACAGGTGGTTGTTGTTGCTTTCTGAGGCAGTGCAGCTAACTGAGGGTAACTTGGAAATGTGATAGCTTAGCCTCCCCCCCACCCAAAAAAAAAAAAGAATATCTCATTGCAGCAGCATACAAGCCCAATTCCCATGAAGTTAGGACATTGTGTAAAACACAAATAAAAACAGAATACAATTTTCAGAATGCAATTGAATACACAAAAAGGATATTTAATTTAAATTTGTTAAACCGATAACAATAATTCTTCCCTATTAGAAGAGTTGTGAGCAAACTTAAACTGAATCCTGTTCAGATGAGTTAAAATGTTTTCTGTACGCAGTTTGTGCACAGTACAGCTTACTTTGCTGCTATTTCTCTGTGTGTTAAAACTATTTCTATTTATCAAGATCTAGAAACAGCAGATGTTTGATGTTCTGTCTTGCATGTAAATCGGTATCTTAAAGATTGGCAGCTAGCTTAAACAATGATTAAAAACATGACATTTTCATAAAAAACCCTAGAGGAAATTGGCTAGGGGTAAAAAACGTTAAAACATTGAGGATCCTCAACACTATTGTGTTGTTGGAGTAATGTTCAAGGTGGAGCGTCTTGGCGATCTTTGTAGACAGACAGCCGTATTAGTCGGGGCAGGAGCTGCTATCCCATTAAGGCTTACTATTGATAACAAACTCTCTTTAGTGACTGAGAGTTCACTGCGTTTATAAATCGAATTCCTTCCTTGATTTTGATCGTCCACTGAGATGAGAGGATCCACGGCTCAACAGCTCGACAACTTTCAGCATAGTTGGATCTCAAACAGCTGCCTACAATCAGTATACCTGTTTCTGCCTTAACCTTTGTCACATAGTCAATATTTTCACATCCAACAATTTTAGCAACTTAATTGGACCAAAACACAAATCAGCATGTCCCCATTAGCAGCGTTTCCAATTATCTATGTAAATGATGATGCGTGTTGATTTCTTGTTTGTGGTTCACTGCAGGCGAGCGGCCCTTTAAGTGCACCCAGTGCGACAAGGCCTTCAACCAGAAGAGTGCTATGCAGGTCCATATGGTCAAACATACGGGAAAGAAGCCCTTTAAGTGTGAGGTGTGCAGCATCAGTTTCACCCAGAAGAGCAACATGAAACACCACATGAAGAGATCCCACGGCTATGGTGAGCTTAACAAACCCATACAAGCACTTAAGAGTGGAACTGTAATGGAAAATACAGTAAATATTGTTCATCTTTGTTTTTTATCGTTGTTTACTCAGGAAGAGTATTTTTCAGGGCATTTTTATGTTTTTGTGACACTTGTGTCTGTCATATGGCCAAAGTTAAAATTTAAGCCCTGTTTGCATTGAATATTTAAAGAGTGCTTTGAGCCCTTTAGATGACTGAGTTGAACACTGCACTCTGCAAACCATAACCACCTCTGTTAAGAAACGTTTTCAGCGGCAGCACCCATTCACATCCCCCTCCATCTGGAAGCGTCTCTATAAACGACAGAGCTGGAAAGTTGTGCTGGCAGACAGGTTAACCCACTGCTCATTTTAAGCCTCCTCCTCTGTCAAGGCATGCACTCAGAGAGTTATATTTGTTTTACCTTTTCATGGACAGCATAACAATTAAGGTTAAACATGTGAATAACCACATGATTATTGATCCCATGTCGGCATTCGGCCTTGGAGTCTGACAGGCGCTTTATGGAGATGACTGGTGGTGGAGAGCGGTGCTGAGATATCTGCTCTATTTTAAAAAATTACATGCCAAAAGTCCCTCACTCAGAGGCACCGCGCAGAGTAGGGGTAGACGATTCAAATGTCAAGTTAGAACTGCAGTTCTTTAAAGTGTCACAGATAATAAGGGCCAGACTCCTCAAGGATGAGAAGACGCTACTTTCAATTTTTCCAGGTTTTTCACGGTCATGGATGTCATGCACACAAAGGACTTGCAGACAGAAAATAATAACGAGGAGAGCTATTGAGTCATCGGCTCATTGAACCTTAATGTATGAATTATGACTTTCTCCTTTTTCCACAGTGTTTTTAATCATTTTCAGACATGGACAACATGTTCACGCATGTAGACAACGTTAGACTTGAAATATGTAGATCAACAAATTAGTGATACCAAGGTATATATTGGGTAAAAACTATAAAATAATATATAATAGCCTTATGGTTGACCATTTTCTAAAAATGTTCACCGTAATGAAATAATTGTCTTGTTCCTGACTGCAGCTGCTCCTTTCTGTATGTCCTTGTCTAATCCCTCCGCCATCAGACCTGCGTCAAATGATTAAAGACCAGTCTAATAAAAGCATGCCACCTTTCACTGAAGAAAATAATTATAGGATAGTTTTTTTTAGGTTTAAAGTAAATATAGTATAACATGATTATTAATCAGCCTTTAAGAAAATGAGTCTTATATCAACTAATTAAAAAAAACACAAATGAAAGCCAGCAGAGATCAGAAGGAAAGCGACCAAATACACTACCCTTTGCCAACAGCATTAACAATATAAGTCTATTATTGGACTGTTTTGATTGTTAATTAAGAATTTTTTTTTCTTTTTTACATGGAGACCCAAATCTGTTAGTTGTCGGTTGTCTACAGAGAGTTAGCTTCTTCTCTACCCTACCTAGAAGTCTCCACAAGTCTGTCCGCTAATCAACAACCCACATTTTTCTAACAGACCCCTTTCAAGCTTTTCTTTCTACTTTTGTACTGCTTTCATTCAAATTCCAGCAATGCTGATAAGTCTCCTATTCAGGATCACTTCATACAAAAAGTCATGTCATGTTTATTCAGTGTCTCATCTTCCTAAATCCCGATCGCACCTTGATTCACAGCTCAAACATAATTTGTCTATTAAACTGCTTTCTCGGAGCACTACAAAACTCTTGTCAGGCCACATGCTCAAGAGATTTCCAGATGGTTGGGGGAGAGGGAATGAGGCATGAGTCAGGAGCTGCGTTGGCACCAAGCTCACAACTAATTAGTTGCAGAAGGATAAAGACTGATATGATTATTTTATATTTGATAGTCGCATCATTCACATTTTTTGCATCTCAAGTGGAAGAACTTGCATATATTCGTTTTATTGCTTACCCTTAATTAGGGTATTGAGAAAAGTCCAGATGATGTCATGGCTTTGTAAGTCTCCATTTGTTCAATTGTATGTATGAAGAGCATGGCAGTGTCCACCCATCATAGCATCCAGGAAGGAGACGGGTTCTGGTCCCAGAGATGAACCTGTTTTGGTGTGACCTGTGTGTATCAACCACAGATCTTATGAGGATGCTGGCTGAAGCTCGTAAGAGTGTGTCCTGAACTCCAGAGAAACAAGTACCTGTACCAACAAAGAAGAAAGAAGAAATCATTGCTCAAAGCGGAACACACTACAATTTGTAAATGCTCTTGGAGACAAGGACCTTCATTTTTGGAGACATGTCCTGCGGTCTGATGAAACTAAGTTAGAGTTGCTTGGCCATAATGGCCATCGTTACATTGGGAGGAAAATTGAGGAACTTGCAAACTTGAGAACACCTTAACTGTAAAGTACACAAATGGCAGCATCATATTGTTTGGTTGTTACAAGAGGGACTGGTGCACTTCACAGAGAGATGTCATCATGACTAAAGAATATTAATATTGAGGCAAAATCCTTAGACATTAGACAGGAAGTTAAAGGTGGACACATTTGGTACAAATTGACTTAAGAACAATAAAGCTGATGTTTCAGAGTGGCCATCACGAAGCCTTGACCTCCAGCTCGTAGAAAAACAGTTTGCAGAGCTTCAAAAATGTGTGTGAGGAAGGAGGCCTGCAAACCTTATTCTGCTACATCAGTTCCGTCAGGAGAAATGGGCCAGAACCAAAATCCTTTTCGTTCTCACTATTACGAGATGCTCACAGACTAAATGCTAATGTCTCATGTTTCTACTTTAAGAAGCTGTTGGACAGACATCTTAAATGGCAGGGGAACAACATCCATATCTTCCCATTTTTCTATAAAAACCACATTATTTTGTTTTTCAACCTTGTCTGTAGCTCAGCCAGCAGTTCGTCGTTTTAAGCAGTTATCCGTGGCGTTTCCGTCTGTTTCTTCTCCACGTTTTTGTCAGCAAATGTCAGCAATAAACATTTCAGCTCATGTAGCCGGAGTAATCATCCTAAATTTCACTTAGATTGCCGTTGTTGGAAGAGCTGAGCTGAGGTGCAGCTTCATATTAATCTTATGACCTACTTACAAACACATAAAATCATTTGTGTGTCCCATCAATTATTTTTGCCCCCAATCTTCTCTTAAGTGATAATTCCCTGAAATGAGCTGAAAATGACAGCAGTAATTGGCAGACCTGCTGCTTTTTTTGGTTTTCATCCCTCTTTGTGTTTGAAATTTTCCACACTGATCCATTTTCAGGCCATTAAAGTGCTCTTAATTGTCGTTTTTACTGAGATTTGCACATCTCAGCTTGATTCTGTTAGACTTCGACAGGAAAGTTTGTTCAGATTTTCATAGCTGGCTTCTCTCTGCACTGACTTCCATCTCTTTAGTTTAATGAATTATTCTGTCATTGCAAAGCAGATAATTCAAAACAAAACAAAATACTTTTTTCTCTGAGATTATTCCCTAGATTATTGTGAAAAAAATTTTCAATAGATAAAACAAATATAAAAAACTGATAACTGCAATAATACAAAGTGCATAAGCTATACAGTGGTTCGACATTTTAGCAGCTTGATGCCGAAATCTGCTAATTCTTCTTTTGGTGCTACGTGATCCTTAGCCTGATTGCCGCAATTGAAAAAAATCTGGGAAGAGGTGTTATGAGTCTAACCATGTCCATCATCCAGGCCCAGCAGCAGCACTGAAACAGATCCTGGACAGTGGTTAGGGACTCTCACATTTTGAGCTGCCATCAATATCCTCTGCAGGATAAGAATAAGGCCGTAATGCTCAAGGAAACTGTCTGTGGTCTATAATCTAAAGATTGTCTTGATTGGCCCTGGTGACCGGTTGAAAAATCAGAAATCCTGTCTTTTTCTAACCAGTAAATGCATCATATGTAAGTGTTACCAAAACGTGCTGACATCAACGCTGTTTGGAGTGGAGGTTTTTACTGAGTGTAGAAGAGTCAAAGTTATCTTTCATGCTACAAATAAGCAAGAAGGCTGAATGGACTACAGCAAAGTCACTCTGTTTTGAGCTAAATTGTTAACTCTCAAGTCCATAAATATTATGTCTAAAGTATTAGAAAAACCCTGTTTTAGGGACTGTTCTCTCTCACACAGTATGACGTTATCGCTGCTCTTAGGCCCTGTTTGCACAACGTTTTTTGGAGAAAAGTTTCTACTGTTCGTCTACATGACAAAAGCACACATTTTCTCTGAAAATGGCAAAATTTGAGAGACGGTTTGAAAGCGTACTGGTCTCCATTGTTGTGTAGACAGGAAAAACCCAATCTACCTGTATGAAGTAAGGCCTGGCATATGTTCAGTATGACTGAAAATAATTTGCACTTGTGCAACATAACGGATACCGACCAGCAGGCGTGTAGTTAGACCTGGGCTTCCAGGGCTTCTGCCCTGGATGTTTTCTGAATAGCCACGGACTTCTTGATAGAAGAAATTTAGAAGTATTAAAAAGATGCAGCCACAAAATGGTATTAGACTTCACATTTTTATTTAAAAACAATCAGATTTTTTCAATTGTGTTCCATATAATCA
>JAHUTJ010034085.1:0-20430 GCA_036250325.1 Characodon lateralis
TGTATTTGAAGACAGTGTGTGAATTCATACCATATATGTACAGAGTTTATGCTGTTCAATAATGTCAGAGCTCGTCTCACACCTTTCTATTTTGTCCTAATACCATCGCCTTACTGGGCTGGTATTCACAGGACAACCCTTAACAGGCCCAAATATTATTTGATAAAATATTAAAGTATTAATATTAAATAATATTCTCAGATTCATAATCACAACAGTTATCAGGCAAAGTCATGTCTGGACAAGACAGAAGAAATGTTAATAGTAACAATGAAAATAGTTTGATGTCAAAAACATTCTTCACCATAAGGTCAACCTTAAGAAGTGTTAAACTTTAAGAGAAGCTGAGGAGATCACTGGGAGCTGTCCAGAAACTTAACTGAAACTGGAGTTTCCCTCGTCCGTCCTGCAAGAAACAATAAAGAAGGGATTTCATTGTAAACTGCTGTGGCTTAGGTTTATATGAACAACCCTAATAACATGGATTTCTTCTTTACAAAACATACAAACTGCTTTGATTGACTATTAATAGACCCTTGATTTAAATCTTGTTCTCAGTAATCATAGCGCACTTAAACCATCTTCAGAGATGCAGGCTGGAGCTGTCAAGCTAATAAATAATGTTACTTCCTGATAGAAGAGACAGATGGTATGCTTGAAAATAAGAGTTGCATCCAGGGACATTTGATTATCATACAGCTTAGCTCTTTTGACCTAAACTGACCTAAATCTACTGAAATATGACTCCATTTAATTCATTTACCTCAAGGAGCATCAAACCCGAAGTTTTTTGAGTTTGCTAAAGTCATACTAAATGTTTGCAATAAGGAGAAATCTTGAAACTTAGGGCACACAAAAAACTGATGTATAAAACCATGCGTAGACCGGTCACCACAAGCTTTTCTTTATACATTGGGTGCAGCTGCAGGTGCATCTTGAACCGCCCAGAAATACATACACAAAGTAGAATAAATACCCAGAAAGCACCCACCTCATGTCCAAGTAACCATGACAACGGTGCTGTGGCAGTCACAGAGACTTTGACTAGACCGTTAGGGGCTTTTGTAGTGAATTACAGCAAACCAACAACTTCTTGAATGACATCAGAGACTCAAACCTGACTGAAAATAAATGTTTGTCGGATCGAACCCGTTTAGTTCTGCAATGTCTGCATCAGATCCAAATGGCGCCATCTAGCTGCTGCACTGAGCTCAATTACAGCTCAATGCTGATCATTATAACGACATGAATATGCGTCCTATATTTCTATGAGGAAGACTGTCACCACCCACACTATGTGAAGAACTTGAAACCATTAAAACCATTCAGGACGTCCCACCAATAATGACCTAGAAACCTCCATCACACAGGAGCCTGATGGAGGTTTGTTCCCAACACAACTATTAGAATTAGAACTATCATTATTATTATTATTATAGTTTGAAGGAACCACGAGATTGCTTTAGTGAGACACATCTGTGCATCACTAATAGGTTGAACATTTATTGAATGAAGATGTTTTCTATTCACTAAAGCATGTTTACTTCCAGATGGGGCCCTTAAAGCAATATGTGTCCAGTCTGTAGCTCTGATTACATTCAGAAATCAGCCCTTCGCTGCAATGAGAGCCACAGTTTAGGGGAACTTTCTATATCTGAGCAACATCTAGTTGAGGCTGACCCATATGGCTGACATGGCCTGGTCCAGGGATGACTGGTAAATACCCGACCTGTCCGTCAGCTCCCTCTGAGAAGCTCTGGTTGAAAGGACTGCAGGGTAGTGAGAACTGGAACTGGCTTTTATACATCCCAAGTTGTGTGTGAAACGTGGCACCGTAATGTTTTTGTGTGTCCACACCTTTATACATGAGTTTAAAATAGACCAGAACATTATGTTTGGAAATATCCTTCTTAGTTTCTTAGATACTGCAGTCACATATGGATTGACGAGACTCTTCTTTTCTCCAGTGGATCGAGTTAACATAGTCCCAGTTAGAGCCTAGTTAGGGCCCGGTTAGAGCCCAGGTTAGGGTCTATTTAGGGCCCGGTTAAGGTATCCAAAAGATTGAAGTCCTTCCCTGATGTGTTTGTGTTTCTCGTCCTTCTGTCCTGGTTGGGACCCGTTCAGCTCGAAGCTGCAGAGTTCTGATGGCTGACCGTTTATATTCCACTCAGTGAATGGAAACTAGGTTCTGCTCCGTATTTGGAGGTTTTCTAGAGTCTTCAATAGGTAACTTTTCATCTATGGCATCCTCCCTGGTGAACTTGATGTTGTCCACTGAGTCCATCACTGAAGGCTTCCACTTGGGCTTGGTTTTTGGCCCAGTGTGGTCCACATATCTAAACCAGTGGCCCGGTGTGGTCCACATATCTAAACCAGTGGCCGGGTGTGGTCCACATATCTAAACCAGTGGCCGGGTGTGGTCCACATATCTAAACCAGTGGCCCAGTGTGGTCCACATATCTAAACCAGTGGCCGGGTGTGGTCCACATATCTAAACCAGTGGCCGGGTGTGGTCCACATATCTAAACCAGTGGCCCGGTGTGGTCCACATATCTAAACCAGTGGGTCATGTGTCCTAGTGGCCCCATTAATGTTCTTGTTCTGATTCCATCTTATAAGACTTTTGCTTCCAACCATGTTAATTGAAGAAGCATTTTGGATGAAGGTGAGACGTCTTCAAGAAACAACAGGACTAGGTATTGGATCAGAACATCTCTAATTAACAGGGATGAATCCGTTTGAGCAGCAGGGTTATCTTTTATTGTGCTTGAATGTTTGGTGTCAGTGTTCCACATAGTT
Source organism: Characodon lateralis (assembly GCA_036250325.1). Classification (NCBI taxonomy): domain Eukaryota; kingdom Metazoa; phylum Chordata; class Actinopteri; order Cyprinodontiformes; family Goodeidae; genus Characodon; species Characodon lateralis. Next base: position 2,803 of record JAHUTJ010034085.1, read on the forward strand.
TCATGGAACGGTTTTAATTGCCTCCAGACATTAGATCTGCCTTTGGAGAAAATGAAGGATTAAAGCATTGATCTCCTCCTTGATTGGTGCATCACAGCTGAAGCTCCACCTGCTGATAAACCACAACGTTAAACTTCCGGTTAAACCGTCTGCAGCTTGTACTCTGTTTGCTCTCTGTTTTTAACTCCATAAATGTTCATTAAATATGGTCCTATTTACAGATTTAAAGGCCGATTTGTGAAATATAAGCAGGTAAAAGACGTTTTAGTCTTTGCACAAGCAGCTGCAGGAGCTGCACAGCTGTTGTTAATGTGTCCACCAGGGGGCGCGTTTTTATAATGCAATTTCAGTTGTAGCAACTTGTAGAGGAACAGTTGACAAATAATAGTCCAAGTTCTAATAAGACAAAATCTAAAGTTTCTACTGAAGATGGAAAAAGTCTTGACTTAGAAACAGCAGGAGGAAGGAGAAGAAGACGGAAGGAGGTTCAGACCACCAGTTGGTTCTGCATTAGACGTTGCAACAGAGTGTGACAGCAGGAAGCACATATGACACCCTCAACGTCTTTCTGCTTCACTGTGATACCACAGAGCACAGGGAGGAGAGGCGAGAAGAAGCGAACCATCGAAGGAGCACAGAAGATCCTTCAACTGTCAGACACGGATCCGCTGGAGACTATTCATAACTAAAATACAGATAAAGGGGAACCAAAGAAGGTGCAGAAGGAGCGGAAAAAGAGAAAAGCAGAAGCTCAAGTTTAAATAAATAAGAGGAGAAAAGAACAGAGTGAAGAAAGAAGAAACGTCTACCAGGAGGAAGACGTTGATGATAACAAAACTTCTGAGCAGAATAAGGAGACCAGGGAATATAAGGAAGGTGGAGCAACAGGTGGAGGAGAGGACAAAGAGGAGAGGGGACCCCGTGGAGTCGTGATGGAGGGGGACGTCAGGAAGCAGGGGATGCTCTTCTTCCAGCAGCAGCGCTTTGGGAAGGTAAACCCTCACAGGAACATGAGCTTTCTGGAGCAACCTGATAGATCTGGTTCTGATTCTGTTTTTGTGTGTCTGCAGAAGTGGAAGCGGATTTGGTGCGTCCTGTATCGGGAAAGTTCCTGCTCCATCTCCAGGCTGGAGTTCTTTGAGTGTAAAGATGGAGGGAACGTGGAGAAGAATGACAAAACTCTGCGCAAACAGCAGGAAAATAAGAAGGTAAAACACTCTCCTCCTTCCCCCTCCTCAGTCTCGTTTCCATGACGATAACTCCCTCTGTCCTCCAGGTGATCCGTCTGGCAGACTGCATCCGGGTGACGGAGGTGGAGATGGATGGATGTCCCAGAGACACGGGCTCCTTCCTAGTGGAGACCACTGAGAAGATCTTTGTGTTCGCAGCAGACAGACACCAGCTGGAAGACTGGACCCACAAACTGTGTGAGATCGCCTTCCCTGTAGGTACACACTCAGGTTCCCCTCAGAACCAGAACCCAGAATGTGTTTAAGTAAACCCTTAATGCAGGGGTGGATTTTGCAGGTGATAAGTTCTGATCTAAAGTGTGACAGCGCTGGTTCTGGTCTTTACTTGGCCAGAACCGATAAACACAGAAGCTAAACAGGAAGAAGAAGAAGAAGAAAAACTGAGAGTTCTTCAGGCTCTTGTGAAGATCCCGCAGCAAAACATTGTAAGAATGTTTGTTTAGATAAAAAATGCTTTTTAATGTGACGGGTCAGGTTCTACAGGTCTGTAGAACCAAATCATGCTGCAGGAAGCCCTAGCTGCACCACCCTCATCATCTCTCCCTGTAGGGGTGAAGCCACGTGGAGAAGACTTCCTGCAGATGATTAGCAGGTGCTTCACAGTGAGCCCCACCCCAGGCCCGGTTCCAGATGAGGGATCCTGTTTCCCGCTGTCTTGCCCCTGGAAGGTCCAATAACGTCTCTGTGTCTGAACCATCCCCTGAAGTTAGTTTGCTATGGTAGACCCCACCAGGAGCTAAAGCTGGAGATTACTCAACCATCTCCACCACATTCAGATGATCAGTCTGTGGGGGAGCAGTGGTCTCAGGTCAGGGTTCCCAGGTGGACAAAGATGGATCGCTCACTTTGGGTTGACATTCAGTCTCTTCCTCGACCAGAGCAGATCCAGTGACGCTGGAGATTGATAGATGGATCAGAGCTTCTTCTGCACTAATAAGGTTGTTCTTCTGGTCAGTGTTGATGAAGAAGGAGCTTAGATATGGTCATGGGACATGGATCAGAACTGAAAGAACCAGATCCTGGATCTGAACAACTGGAATGAAGTTCCTCGGCAGGATGGCTGCGCTCTGCCTCAGAGATAAGGATGAGCTCCAGGGAGAGGCTTAGAGTGGAGCTGCTGCTCCTCTGATAGGAGGTTCATCTGATCATGATACCTTCTGGACACCTCCAGAGGTTTTCCTGCTTGAGAAAACATCGAGACAGAACCAGAACTCGCTTTAAGGATCATATGTCCTTTCTGCATTTGGAAAACTGGGGTCTTGCAGGAGGATCTGGAGAAGGTCACAGGGGCCAGGATTTGTAGGCCTATCTCCTGAAGTGGTATCATTGAGACCTGATCTCAGATCATCAGCATATAAGACTAAATGTGTGTTTCAATTACACAGATTGATCGTTAGTCATTTCTCTAAAACCATGAAGCTAAAACTGATGAATGTTTCAGTTCTTCTCTGGCAAATCAGGTCACCACAGAGCAGATGTTCTCCAGGCAGGTTGGTCTCCTTTCAAAGGAGCTCCACCTGAGAAGGAACCAAGCTTAATGAAGGTGGGAAACCTTTCAGGCCCAATAGAAATCTTCCAGGGATTACAGACCCAAACCATTTGGTCCAAAGCTCAAAAAACGTTAACCTTTTGCACCCTGAGGGAAAAATATGTTCTGTTCTATTAATCACAGAACATCATAAACGTATTCACACCCCTTGAACCTTCCCCATGTTGTCCTGTTCCAACCACAAACCTGAGTGGCCTTTGTTGGGATTTGATGTGAGCTACACGGGAGTGCCCAGGTCCAGTCCTCGGAAGCTGGTAACCTGCATCTGGACTGGACTTGTGCACCCCTGATCTGAACCATCTCTGGTTGTATGTTCAGCGTGGTTGTCCTGCTGGAAGGTGAACCTCCACCTCAGTCTGAGTTCTTCTGCAGCCTCTAACAGGTTTTATTCCACGATTTTCCTGGATTTAGCTCCATCCATCCTATCATCAACTCTGACCAGCTTCCCTGTCCCTGCTGAAGAAAAGCATCCCCACAGTGTGATGCTGGTTGTTCTCTAATGTTCTGTACAGAACCTCTGAGACCAGAAACAGAACAACAGTTAGACTAAATTATACAGCGCGGGACTAAGTACTGGAGAAAGTAGAGAACATGCAAACATTTTTCTCAGTTTCAATATTTCTAATATCTCCTTTGCATTGAACCTCACACCAGATCTCAGCAACAAAGAAATCAAAGTAGTCCATAGAAAAGGAGTTCTGGTGAAACCTTGGAATGAAACAGAGACCCAGATTCGTCTCCTGTATGGAGAAACTAGTCACATGTTGCTCAGGTGTGATTCTGATCCATTCTTCCACAAATCCTTAAGGTTCCGGAGGTCCTTCCTATGCTCTCTGATCTTCAGTTCTTCCCATGGTTTTAAATTGCGTCCAGTCAGCTGATTGACCGGACCAATCAAACAGTTTTAATTCCTGGTTTCCTTGGTTCTGTGTGTTTGGGCCTGTTGTCTTGCCTGGAAATCCACGTTCCTTTGTCAGATTCTCATCCAGAATGTCCTGGTCCATTTCTCCATTCAACCTTCCAGCCAGAACCATATGCTGTAAGACAGCCCACAAACTGGGCTGACCTGCAGAACTATTCTTCATCAGAACCTGGTGTGTTCATTTGTGGACTAATTTGCTTCGATTTCTTCTTATTTGAAGATCGCTTATATTTAATTTATTCTCTGTAAATTCAAATGGGACCCTAGTAATAAGAAAATGCTTAATTTTCATCAGAACTCTTGCTGCAGCATTTTGAATCAGCTGAAGGCTTTTAACTGCATTTTGTGGACATCCTGATAGTAAAGAATTACAATAGTCCAGCCTTGAAGTAACAAATGCATGGACTANTTTTCAGCGTCACTCCTGGACAGGATATTTCTAATTTTGGCAATGTTCCGGAGGTGAAAGAAGGAAATCCTAGAAACCTGTTTAATATGGGATTTAAATGACATGTCCTGGTCAAAGTTAACACCAAGGGTTTAAATTATTACAGCTTCTGTTTTGTCTGAATTTAAAAGCAGAAAATTTAAAGTTGAGGTCAAATCATGTATTACATCAATCTGTTGTTTTATGGTAGAAGATTCTATGTTTCTCATGTTTCTTGATTGCTTTAATTGTTTCCTGCTGAGCTGCAGTTTCATGCTTTTAGATTTAAATCTGTGGTTCAGCTGCCATCAGTCTGGATGCGTCTGACAAACTTTAAAAAGCTTTAATTTCACGCTGGCTGTTGGTTTCAGCATTAAGCAGAATATAAATAAAGACAATATTCTGTTGGTGTTGAATAAAAAACAGATGTGACCCTCAGACAGACAACTTCACAGTAACCAGTGATGATCTCTGAGGAAGTTCTCAATGCCACCAGATGAGTCCACCGGGTCGTTTGTCTGCTCCCTCGCTCAGGATCAGGACCTGCATGCATGACTGGATCAGCATGTTCCATGTTGTGCTGGTATAAATAGCAGGATGCTGACAGACAGCCGACCCGCTTGACTCACATTTTGACTTCCTCTTTAAGAGAGTGCAACAGGAAACCCAAACAGCCAATCAGAAGGTGGGTAAAACTGGATGTTCAAGACTGCAAAAACACAACCAGAACCTCCTGAGGTCAGGATTTAACATCTGTCTAAATGGATAACACTTTAATAAAGGCTTGAGAGAAAGCCACTGGAGCCCAGTGATAAATGAAATTATAACAGCTGTTGTTCTGATGAGAAGGTTCCTCAAACAGGGGGTTCTGGGTTCTGGATCAGTTTGAACTGATTTCTGATGAATGGGTGAATTGACAGAAACAAAAGAATTTATCCTGTTTCATATCACAGTGTCATGGTGTGGTTGTATGCAGATGACTCTCTGCTGTTTGTTGCTGGGCATCTGGCTGACCTTTCTGTGTTTGTCTGGTTGATCTTTGAGCAGATGAGCTGGACAGATGGTGGAGCGAAGCGAGCGAGCCTGCAGAGAGGAAACAGGGTGGATGAAGATGAAGGGATGGAGGACAACTCGCTCTACAGCAGCCGAGAAACAGGTGGGTTGATGGTTGATCGATGGATGGATCAATGTGCAGCTGCAGGATGAAGGTGACCTCCATGTTTAGACCTGAACATAGTCAGCTTAGACCATTTCTTATGAAATGTTCCAGAACAGAGAGACTGAAACAGTCTTGAAAGGCTCTCTGTAAAAGGCGTCTGAAGCATTTTTTGCTGCGTTATCACCCTGTTGCAGCAGTTTTCAGTTCAACCCTCAGTGGGGACTTCCTCTGTTGCACTTTAAACCAAACCAGACCTCACTTCCTCCTGCATCTTTTCCATCACAGCCCAATTTAGAAACTAAAACCTCCCTGAGGCATTTCAACTCTGCAGCACACTGAAGGCATCACCTCTACTGTCCTTCAGCATGGACCTCTCTGGTTTCTGGAAGGATCTGACCAGCTCCGGCTCACCTGAATTATGCTCCAAATAAAATAAAAATGTAATTCTCCTTCTAGTTTTTAATCCGATCACCAACAGCCTAAATAACATACAGCTTGGAATAAACCATAGAATCCAGAGTGAGACAGGAATCATTCCTGTATTTCATTTTTTCAGTGCAGTTCCTCTCACTTTGTTGTGTTCCCATTCCTTCTCCCCGCACGTAACACTGGAAGGTTTTCCCTGGATGCTAGAACACATTTTAATCGGTTCTGCTCAACCTGCAAAGCTGTCTTAAGGTATCCATTGGGAGAGTCCCTAACTCTGGACTCTAGAGCTGGACTAAGGTTTTCCTTAGTAACCTCTGCTCCATGTGGTTTATGATCTGGATTTTGGTTTTTGATGCAGAACCTTCCTTGGACGTTACCTGATGTTCTGATCTGCTTGATTTGAATCAGTTTTAACAATTTAATAAACATTTGGAGTCAGTTGAACATTTTTTTACTTTAGAGATGCAGACTGCCATGGATAGTGGTGCTGGACCGGATCAGGATAACAATCACCTTGTTTTAAAACACAGAAATGGATCCTAACTAAATAAAATGAAACAGGAGAAGCATCTTGGCTTCTGAATAAAAACGTCTCCAGATTGTCTGATTTATGTTGGTTTTTTTGCTCTCCATTTCTGTGGCTCATCGCTGATTTTACAGGATAAATGGGTCCAGCTGATCAGGGCTCAGATTTTGAACCGATTCAGCTCTGTGTTTGGGTCCAGGTGTTTCAGGAAGTTCCCGTCAGGACTTTTGAACCATCAGGAGCTTTCAGGTTTTTGATGCACCTCTGCTAGTAACCAGGCGTCTTGGACATGTCTGGGTTTGATGATCAAAACCTGCAGCCGTAGGACTCAGAAGCTTCAGTTATTTACCAGTTGAGTCTGTCTGCTTGGTTGTAGGGTGGTCACTCTGGTTGAGCCATTTTTATTCTTTCTCACCTCAAAAGGACAAAAATAGTTTGCATGTTCAGAGCTCAGCTCGTTGAACCACTGAAACTCTGCAGGGACGGAGTTTCCGGATCGCTGCTGCACAGCCTCGAACACTAAGTCGCTTTGTGTGGTTGCGTAGTGGAAACTTTTAGAGCCAGTTCCTGCTGCGGTCGCAGGCCGACGCAGGGTGTTGCAGTCCTGCGGTGACCAGCAGCATCAGGGCGATCTCAGCTTATATCTTGGGAGGACAAACTTCCTGTTTCTCAGCAGGAAGTGCTAGACGTTTGGATGCCTGTTTGTGTCGACTGACTAACATCAATCCCACCTCAGATGCTGCATTCTTTAGGGTGCAGAGAGAGAGAGAGGTCAGCTGGTTCAGCAGGCTGGAGTAGCGCCTTTAATGTTGTATGTCATCACAAACACAAGAAGAAGAACAAGGGAGGAGAAAAAAGAAGATGAACATTCAGTCTGCAGTAGCACTTTAGAAGATGCTTCAGTCACTGTTGGACCACTGCTGTTTGGGATTAGTGTTTTTATATTAAATGGTTCTGTTTCTGTCTCAGAGTTGGTTTTAATCTGGATACTAAATTATTTAAACCAATGTTGAGGGGTGTGATGATGAGACCATCAAGGAAGACCTGAACCTACGCCCTGAGGGTGTGATGCCCGCTCAGTAAAGTTCTACTGAAGCTACATGTGATGGACTTGCTTTGAAGTTCAGTGAGGTTGGGCTGGGAAACACGTGAACCAGTCCAATAAAACTGTCTGAACATGAGGAGCTCTGAGGTTTCAGATGCATCACCATCATTTATTTCTAAATGACGACGTGGATTGGCAGATTAGTGTTAGCATGTTTCCTCTATGTGATGGCAAGCCCTGTTTGAACATTGCCATCAGAACCAGTTTTTTTGCAGCTCCACCATCAAGTTGTTGCTTTGCTGGTTGTAATGATTATAAACAGTTGGGTCTTTATGAGACGTTGTGGGTCTGAGGGCGAACTGAGCTTCTGCTGACTGGGTCAGAACAGACAAGCCGAGAGATAACAGCAAGCTGGGCCCGCTTGTTTTATGAAATGCCCATTTCTATATGTGAAATAACATGATTCAGCTCACATTCCCCACACCTTAGCCCAGGTCTGGTTTAACAAGCTCGTTGGTTCCGAATCCAGACTGTAGTCAGGACTTTGACAAAGAGTAGCCTAGTGTGTCTGTGGAAATGGACTGAGAACACAGCCCCGTAGTCCTCCGGTGTTGATGGAGATGATTTAGCTCAGCTGCCTGCTGACTGAGGTGTAGAAGATTAATCAATGGCTTTTCAGGTTAAATTGGTGCAGTTTGTGGAATTAAAGCTGCAGTAGAAGATGTCATGACCAATGGGTGTTGACTCTGCTTCTTATTTTGTTACATGTTGCTTTATCAATTCATTGCTTTGTGTTTAGTTTACAGTTTATTCTCCTGCCTTGTTTTATTTATTATATTCTGTGAGTGTTCCTCCATGTCTGCCTCTCCTATTATTCTGTCTCGCTTCGTCAGCTCGCTGCTTGCCCTGCCATTCTCTTACTCTCTCCCTATATACACTAGTTGGTTTCCATGGTTCCTTTGCTGAGATCTCCCGTTACTTTGCTCCATGCCTCAAGCTCCTTGTCCCTGTTTATTCTACGGTTCATCTGCCCATCCCATAAGTTATCAGATATTAAAGCCTCTGGGGGTGAAGGCTGGGTTCCAGCGATCTCTGGATCAGCTTCCATAGCTTCTTCATGGGCTTCAGTTGGCTGTGAGCCTGTGTTTCAAGCTCCTCCATGCTCTGCCCTGGACCTTCTACTCTTCCTGATTGACCTCCAGACAAGCTTCTTCGTGGGTTCTCCCGGTTCCCTAGTCGGTCTCTTAGGTTCCTGCATTGCTGCTGCTGGCGTCTAGACCTCCATCTCTGCCTCAGCTGGTCTCAAAAGCTTTTCGTCTCTGCTGCTGTCGACCTCCAAGGTTCCTGCATCACAGATCTCGAGGGCTCTGTGCCTCCACGGGACGACCTCCCCGTCCCCCACCGGAACTCTGTTTTTTGTTTGTTCCTAACCCTCCTTCCGAGGCCCCCTCTGCCGCCCTGTTACTCTCTGAAGTCTATGAGGAGTATCTGGTCAAAGTGACCCTGGTCGTGTAGATGCTGAAGAGGTGAAGCAGCCCTCTGTGTCCCTTTAGCTTTGTAGGCAGATTGGAGAAGGTCCAGTTTGCAGGATGGTGTTCAGGGGTTTGAACCTAAACTGATCCAGCAGTATAATCGATTCTGCTGTGGATTCACTGAACTGGGACGGTTCTTAATTAAACCAGCTGAGATATGATCCCCTGAGCTGCAGCCTTCCTGGAAATAAAAGATGAAACTAAAACCAGTGAACCCTGAGAGCAGCTCAGTTTTAATCTTTGCTGACATGAAGATCATCTTTCAAAGCTTTAACCAGACCTCCAGAGTGACCCAAACAGTACACATTGTTTGGTGTTGTCATCTTTCTTATCCCTCTCTGTGAGCCCCTCTCATCCTCTTCATCAGACCTGTTTTCATCCCACTCATCCTGCTTGGTCTCATCCTGCAGAACAAATGATGCAACAAGTCCACCCTGCTGTCTGACCGAATGTTTCTCCTCACAAAAACATCCTCCCTCACCATCGATTTCTCCATCTTCTTCTAGCTACCTTCTACGTTTCACTGCTATCATAAAAATTCAGGACAGAACAGAGATGAGACCTTCTGTCTGATGAAGCTTTTAGGTTTCATTGGTTTGGTCCAAACTTCAAAACTTTTTGTTGTAGTCTCTCTCTAAACAGCAACTAAAATCCTCTTTGGCTGTTGAGCCTCAATGAGAACAGTCATCATGCAAAGATGTGATAAAGCTGACAAGAAAATAACGTCTGATTTCTGTTCTTGGTTCTGTTGAATGTGAGAACTTCCTCTGCAGGAAAAACTTCCACATAAAGAACCTTGTTCTAAAGCTGTTTTATTGTCTTTGTTTTCTTCTGCAGTTTGATGCTGATCTGATAAATAATCACATGAACTTTATCTGAACACCAGAGAAAGCTTCAGGAAGCTCATCTAGGAAGCAGAGTTCTATATTTAATGGTACGGTTCTACAGCGGTACCACAACAGCACTGAGGTCAGAGTGAACTGCTCCAGAAGCTGCTGCTGTTGCTCCACTTCCTGAAACACCTGCAGCTTTCTGACTTGCGGTTTCCTCTCAGATCAGCTGCAGCCCCACAACTGAAAACATGACGTCCTCACATCTTCTTGCATCTGCTTCTTGCAAGAGATCCAGTAGAGCTCCATTAGGATTGGAAGGCCATGAGGAACAGCAAATGCTACAGGCATGAGCAAGAGGCAGTGATGGCCAGAAAAGGAGAAAAGCAGCATGTCACTTTTGTCTTGTGGAGATTTCATTTAATGTGATGTACCTTGACCCAAATGGGTTTGTCTGAAAGAGGAGCAAAGATCTGAGCAGAGCCTGCTGGCTCAGCTGGTCTCCACGGTTTACTTTACGTAGAAGAAAACACTGAGGTCTTGTCAGCTGATGTTGTTGGTTGGTCAGATATTTCTGGTCTTTAATGATGTGAGTAAATCAGAGCATGAATGATTCAACGCATCTAACCCTCTGTGTGTGAGACAGTGCGGGACTTCAAAGTGTCTGTCCGGAGGACGGATGCGTCTGATCGGTGCAGACTCAAGGGGGATGGTGTCCTAAGAGCCGACATGGATGCTCTGCACCTGCTGGACAAGACCGGGGACATCCTGTACACCTGGCCATACAGGTTTCTGCGGCGCTTTGGACGGGACAAGGTAATGCACACAACCACAAACATCACACCTCAGGGTGTCTTCACACTAGATGCAGACCACACGATGACTTGAACCTTTAAAGAGGACATTTCCTGCTTTTAAATCCTCATGGTTCTTTCTAGTGTTTTCTTGCCAGTGAAGATGCAGCACCTTAGAAGGTAGCTGTTGATGAAGGTTTGACCTCTCCTCATGGTTGTGACTCTTGTCCTTGATGGGTTCCATTTTCACCTTGATGTTTTTTAAGAATCTTAGTCTTTGTTTTATTGATATTAAGACCAATTTCAGAAGAGGTCGACACCAGCTGGTCCTGCTTCTCCTCTGTGGGTTTAGAGAAAATGTCTGCAGAAAATCAATATAATTTGGTCGTGATTAAACATTTCTAAAGAACATTGTTGGTTTTCTGACACCTTTCTGCTCCAGGAAATAACAAAGTGTTGCTGTTTTCTTCTCTTCAGTCCACCTTCTCCTTCGAAGCGGGTCGTAGGTGTGACTCTGGCGAGGGAAGCTTTGAATTCGACACCAAAAAGGGAAACCTCTTGTTCCAGGCTGTTGAAGCCGCCATTAACCTGCAGAAGATCTCCCTCCCCCACAGACAGACCTCCGGGGGGGGTCTGGTGACTCCGGAGATGGCCCCCAACCAACAGAACCAGAACCTACCACCCCCACCAGTTAATCCAACACTGGGCCACAGCAGGACGCCACCGCTGCAGATGCAGCCCCGCGTTCAGGTCCAACAACCCCCTGGTGCTCAGGTAAGATCAATCCAGAGATTTTCACAATAAAGACAAAGAATTTCAAAATTAAAGCAGGGATTTTAGAATAAAAACACAGATTTTAGTGATATTTTCATGGTCTCCTACAGATTTATTTAATAAATGTTCTAATTCTTCAGCAATTATCAAAATGATGAAATTATCAAAGACATAACAGGAAACCACAATAAATTTAGTTTTCCATTCCACAAATCTTACTCTGACCGACATTTGCTCTGCAGGTAGCATGAATTAGGACTTTCGTATCCTCTTCAAACTCCACCTCATGAAGGTGGATCTGCTGAGAGCTTGTTGGTCCTCCAAGATTTTAACGATGTAAAGTTTTTCTGTCTGCAGGCTGCTGATGGTGTGTACAGCATGGTGATTGAACCCCACAGCATGCAGAAGATTCACAAGGACACTGAGAGCTCCAATCCTTCACAGCAGCAGCAGCGCCCCCAGCTGGTAGGAATCCTCACACTGATTTGACAGACAGAAGAACAGAAGATCAGTAATATTTACAGGATAAATCAAGTAAAACATCACAAACACTTCAGTCACAAACCATGAACATCAAACATAGATGCTGAGTAAAACAGAATTCTTAATATTCCCGGTGAAACACTTCGTCTAAATCCTTAAAAAACTGTTGATAATATTTTAAACAAAGAGAATAGCTGTGAAACACTAACACTGTTTCATAATTGTTTTCAGTCTCGTTTGGAGCCTCCGGTGGACAAAATCCTGACAGGAGTGAAGAGTTTGACTCTGGACACCCGCGGACTCCCCGTTCCCAGGAAGAACCAGGTCAAGATGATTTCCAGCTGCCCTCTGCCCAACGCCAGCCCAGAGTCAGGCAGCAACCTGGTCCCTGGCTCCAGCTCCAACCCAAATCCCAACAGCCGCCTCAGCCCCAAGCTGAGCTCCAACCCAAACCTAGAACAAACGTATTCGCAGATCACCATGTTGGACGTTGCTGGACGGGACATTAAGAAGGAGAAGAAGAGTAGCAGCAACGCTCCGCCCTGCACTCCCCAGATGATCAACAGGGAGCCAGACTACTCCCTCCCCTTTGACACCATTGCCTCAAACGTCATGTCTGACATCTTGCACTCCCATCAAGGCAACGTTGGTGCAGATCCACTGTACGACAGCATTGATGAGCTGAAGGTCAGGAACATCTTCCGGAGCGAAGCAAGGACTCGAGGCTCTACGTACGGGAAGGTGGATCACATCTATGATGAGCCTGAAGGGTGTGCTGCCGCTGCAGGACAGGAAGCCACGGCCCTCCCCTCAGTCTACGATGACCCTGAAGAGATGAGAGGAGATGCCTGGAGGATCATGGGTACATCAGCTGACCCTAAAGGCCACGAGTACCCCTACAACCCCCGCGTGGATGACTACGCTGTGCCCAAACGACCCAAGAGGGCGTTTGTTTCCCAGCAAAGCATTGCTAAAGAAGATGAACCTGAACTGAAACAGGAGGAGCCAGAGGTGGAGGAGGAGGAGGAGGAGGAGGAGGAGGAGGAGGAGGAGGAGGAGGAGACAGAGGAGCAACAGTATTCACCATACAACAACGTGATTGTTAAGATGCCCTGAAGGTTATTATTAGGTTATTATGTTTGAACCCATCCAGCCATTGTCAGGGTAGCAGGTTGGTCACTGTGACTGAAAACTTTGAAGCTGAGTCACTCTCAGTCCAGAATACAACATGTTTTATCTCAGTTCCTCCACCACCTGGAAGAGTCCTCCTCCTTGAGCTCCTGTTGGCTCTAAACCAGACTGCATCAGTGGACTTTCACTTGTTTTAACACTGTTTATTAACCAGCTTCCATCTCTATGGAGAGACTTTTGTTCCAAAATTACTGAAGGCATAAAACATGTTTCAGGAGTTTCAAGAGTAATTTACAATGTGAATGAAAAAGTTGAACCTTCATTATTTCACATTTCCTGTCTCCAAACGTCTGGGGGCGGGACTTCCTCTGAACACATTTCTATTGGTCAGCACAAAGTTAAAACCTTTGCTCCCCTAAAAGACTATTTGATTAAGAGTAAGTTTTTGTTTCAACTGAAGAATAATAGATGATGAGCAGCTTTAGAGTTATGCAGTAGATTCCTTCCTTCCATTATTCCTTTAGTTGCTCTGAATCATGAGCAGGAAAAGCCCCGTCCTGAGAGGTGTGGAGACAGGGAACGTAGAAAATCTGTAAAAAACGAGAAAAGAAAAGAATCATCAATAAAATAAAATCTGAAAACCAGAAAACCACAAAACTCAAGGTTCTCTCAGTGTTGCATTTTAAAAGCCTTTTTGCCTTTTACCTTTAGCTCTACGTGAATCACCTTTAGGCCCAAGTGAAGGACCTTTAGCTCTATGTGAAGGACCTTTAGCTCTACGTGAAGGACCTTTAGCTCTATGTGAAGGACCTTTAGCTCTACGTGAAGGACCTTTAGCTCTATGTGAAGGACCTTTAGCTCTACGTGAAGGACCTTTAGCTTTATGTGAAGGACCTTTAGCTCTACGTGAATCACCTTTAGGCCCAAGTGAAGGACCTTTAGCTCTACGTGAATCACCTTTAGGCCCAAGTGAAGGACCTTTAGCTCTATGTGAAGGACCTTTAGCTCTATGTGAAGGACCTTTAGCTCTACGTGAAGGACCTTTAGCTCTATGTGAAGGACCTTTAGCTCTACGTGAAGGACCTTTAGCTTTATGTGAAGGACCTTTAGGCCCAAGTGAAGGACCTTTAGCTCTACGTGAATCACCTTTAGGCCCAAGTGAAGGACCTTTAGCTCTACGTGAAGGACCTTTAGCTCCATGTGAATCACCTTTAGGCCCAAGTGAAGGACCTTTAGCTCTATTTGAAGGACCTTTAGCTCCACGTGAAGGACCTTAGTGGGAGAAGAAAGTTTCTTAATTTAAAAATGATGAAGAGACAACTGGTTTCCTCTCAAAGCTGACGTGGGGAACCTTTTATTCAGAACACATCTCTGAATACATCTTCCCAAAGAATCCCAAAATTCCTTTCATGAGTCAAGATATATATACAACAGTCATATCATTGTTGTGTATGTGAGACTTTTTGACCAATCAGACATACCCTTTCACTTACGCACATTTTGGCATTCACAACATTGATTCTGAAGCACAGTTCCAGGAATACAAAACCAGCAAACATCTGCAGGAAATCAAACTGGTCTATGTGACAGTTTGTACCATAATAATCTCATCACTCCGGTCAGCTCCCCATTCCTGAGCTAAACTGGACTGCTAAACTAATGTCAAAGCGACTTGGCAGGATTCAGGATAACTTTCCATCCAGCCTACAAGTTTGCTTCTACAATAACAAGTCCATCAGTCTTTCCTCACGCCAAGACTGTTTCCTTATCCATCTTGTTCCCAGACGGGCCTTGCATGCTGCTCAGAGTGACTTTTCCATTATGCCTAGAACAATCTACACAGAATTCATTTTACATATGGTAAAAACAATAGTAACACTTTTTAATCCACCAAACGAAGCTTTACACTTCCACATCTTTAGCTGCACGTGAATCACCTTTAGCCCCAAGTGAAGGACCTTTAGCCCTGAGTGAAGGACCTTTAGCCCCAAGTGAAGGACCTTTAGCTCCATGTAAAAAACCTTTAGCATGGAAAGCATGTGAAATAATTTAGTTTTAAAGGAGGCCAAGATGTAAACATTGGTGTTGGGCAACTCCTCCAACACCTACAGCTATCTCTTCACTGAGACAATAGTAACACTTAGGTCCTCCCATCATAAAAAACCCTCCAGTCCTAAAAAGCGGGAGTAAACGTCTGGAGGCCTCAGAGAAATCTCATTCTCAGCCGACTTCAGACATGAGTCTTGTCACTTATGTACTTTAATGGTCCTCTCACTCAGTTAAATAATGTTTCTTTTTTGATATTAGATGCTGTTTTTTAAATGAGAGATGCATGTTTGAGATGATGCATCCCAGTTTATTCAATGGAGAAGAAGATCTGTAGTTTACAACTATTTTCCACTAAACTGTCACTGTGGGGCTGCTGAAGTAAATCAGGATAGAGAATGGAGGCCAAAGCCAGTCTACCTCTATCTCACTCCACGTCTGTCTGTCTCCTCTCTCTCTGGTTCTTTAGGCAAGTTTAGTTTGTTTTTGTCTTTTTTCAGCTTTTAGTCATTAATTCTTCCTTGTTGCTTTGCAGTTCATGCCATTTTTATTTTAACATATATTAGCATTGACTTCAGCTTCTTTAGGTTATATTTTATTCAGTTTGCTCCAGTATCATCTAGCTCAGCTGGTTGTCTTTTTAGGTTTTGTCAGTTCTTGCATTTCAATAACTGTTTCAACAAGTTATATTGAGGTAACTTCACCTAGTTAAGCTATTTTCCACTGATAGTCCTCCTTTTTAAACAGATCAGATGACAATTTTCCTTTGCTAATGTTTCTGCTATTTTGTGAATTTATGAGATTTCAGCTGATATTCTATAGTTAACTTCATCTTGTTTCTGTAAGCTTTCAGCTGGAGAAGTCAGCTTACAGCATTCAAAGTTTTCTTGTTTATTGACATTCTGTGTCGTTGGATGTTTGAATAATATTGTATCTTCATGATATTAACTTAATTTAACCACTGCTTCTCTACTAATATTCAAATTATATGATAATTCTTCTCTCCTGCCTGTATTGTCAGTTTTCCTTCAGTTAAAAAGCTGGCTTCCAGTACCAGAGATCACAGCTCTGTAAGGGTTTGTTCCTCCACACATTCTCTTATCTAAAAGATCAGTTTTAACTTCTATGCCAAGTGTTTAGCCCTTATTCATCTTTATTCGGGGTGCGAATACTTAATGGAGTCTGCAATTTTGTGCTTTGTTCAAGGAATGTGATGTTTGGCATTGTAGAGACAACGCCTGGACCTTCTCAAAAAGAAGATAAACATTTACAAAGGAGGCAGTTCGTTCGTTCCTCCCATTACATAGCGTCATAGTCTGAGAGAGCCACGTCTAACACCGCTGCAGTTTTTCACTAACAAAGATTAAGTTAATTTATACTTTATACTAATTTATACTTGTCGGTACACATGGTCCAGAACTTCACCATATAGCTGTTGAAAGACATCCAGATCACATTGTACTTTCTCTATTTGCGAAAGAGATGTCGAAACTACATTTTGCCGTAAAGGGAAGATAGTTTTTTTCCTAATATCTTCCGGTCAGTAACAAACATTTATTAAAATTCATTGTTGAAAGAAAACAAACCTATTTTATTATGTACATATAGACTGCCATTGTGCATCCCAAACAATTATTTATATGTGAAAGACTTACTTGCGAAGACTTAGAATCCAGAATCCTTTACTGTAAAAACCTTTCAGTCCTGCAGGATTGTAAATTTATTCAAGTTCCAGTTTTAGGTTCTTTTAAACACTTCCGTCCTCTTCCTGTTCTAATTTTCTGCTGATTTGAGTTTTTGACATTTGAAGTACATTCAATGCAATAAAATCCACTATTGATGTTTGTTTTGTATGAGTCTCACCTCTGAATATTGTTTCATGTTCTCCTGGTGATGCTTTATTTCTTAACACCTTTCCTAAGTCAAAGCCTTGTTCTTTATGTGTTTTTATCTCTGTCTCTGCTCTGGAATCTAATACAAAAATCATTTCCTGACTCTACTGGCCTTCTGAAGAATGTTTCCTGGAAACATCTGCTAAGGTTTAGAGTTGAAGCAAAATCACATAACACTTACATTAAGCATCAGTTCAACATTGACATTCTCAGCTAATATGTTAGAGGGAAAATGTCCCACAGAGTTTTCTTGGGATCTAAATTAACACATTAAGAATCATATCTGTCATTAATCTACTATTACTGTTGTCATATTAATTTTAGAGGAACTTTATTTGTTGTACATTTGTCTTCTTAGCCCTAAACTCCTTAACATGTAGTGTATAAAGTCAAGTCTCCTAAATTGTATTATTAATTTAAAATGTATTCATGCAAGAGGATCAGGATCAAGTTATTGTCTCTTATCAGTCGTTTTGTTATAATTTTGGCTCATGGTTCTACTTCCAGATTTCTAGAAATATTGTTCTGTTGTTATAATGAAAAAAATAAGGTTGTTTCCTATGTAACAGTATTAAAGAGTCCTAATTCCTTGACATATTTCATGCTTCCTGTCCTACAACACATGAAATTGAGCCAAATGCTGTCTGCTTCCAGTTGTTGGTGGACGGCTTTCATCACAAGAATGTTCATAATTCCTCACATTTCAATTCAGTTCAGTTTATTTCTATAGCGCCAATTCACAACACGTCGTCTCAAGGCTCTTCACAAAGTCAGGTTCATACATTCCAATTAATCGTAACCATTGAACAGTGCAGTCAGATTCAGTTATTTATTCAAAT
>JAHUTJ010034086.1:0-20421 GCA_036250325.1 Characodon lateralis
CCTTTTCGATTTTGTCCTAATAACACCGCCTTACTGGGCTGGTATTCACAGGACAACCCTTAACAGACCGAAATATTATTTGATAAAATATTAAAATATTAATATTAAATAATATATTCATAATCATAGTCGCAACAGCCATATAGTAATGCTGTATTGATCCTTTTAAATCTATATGGAGGACTATTGGCTCACTTCTCTATGCATAATTGCTTTTATTTTGCCCAAGGCTTTCGCGCATGAACAACCTGCTTAAGGTCATGCCGCAGCATCCTAATTTGTTTTTTGTTTGTACTTTGACTGGGCCACTAATAAACTTTAATTTTGTTTTTCTTTTGTGCTATTCAGCAGTGGATTTGCTGGTTTACTTTGGCTCATTTCCTGCTGCATTACCCAAGTACGCTTGAGCTTGAGGTCACACACTGATGGCCGACTATGTCCTTTAGGATTTTCTGGTAAAGAGCAGGATTCCTAGTAAATTCTACAAATCAGCAAGTGGTTTTAACTTGGGGATCTGCCATGGAACTAATTTTTGCCCAGCTTCTTCCTTACTGCAGAATCATGAACACTGATCTTAAATAGGACAAGTGAGGTCTGTAGCACTTTTGATATTGTTCTGGGTTCTTTTCTGAATTAGTGGATGAGCTTTTGAAGAAAAATTGGTAAATCCACCACTATTCCATGTTTTTCCTTCTATGTTTTCTTGAGTGTCAACGCCTTGAAATGGCTTTGTAACCATTTCAAGATTAATTGATGTCAGTTACTTTGTTTTTGTTTCTGAATGTCCTTCTAAACATGGGGGCATGATGTGTTGATTTTTAAGATATTGTAGCTCATTTATTGTGTTCAGAAAGTTTCTATACAAGCCACAACATTTTGACCAGGTTGATTTGGATAGCTGCGTTCCTTTAACAAATTGAATCTTCTTCATCTTTGCCTGTTGTTGAAATGAGATATATTTGGCAGGGTAAAAGACCTAGAATTAGATATAAGGTCTTACAACTGGAAAAGAGGGTGGGAGGTTGGGGGTTGCCTTCCCTTAGAGATTATTATTTAGCAGCACAAGCCAGAACACTGATATACTGTAGCGACCCAGCATATAATGCCCAATGGAAAACTATTGAAACAAAGGCAACACCCGTTCCTATACAAGCAATTATGGCCGATGCAAATCTACAAAGTTTCATAAATAATATAGATAACCGTTGGATAAAAACAACCCTTAGAGCGTGGAAAACTATCGTCAAAGAAAATGCACTAGAGAACGACCTGGCAGTCATAAAATGGATTGCGTATGACTCAGACTTCACACCAAACAAACTGGGCGCCAGGTTTAAGGAGTGGACATCCAAGGGAATCACTGCTCTGTCCACAATAATGAATAACAAAATCTTAAATGATTTTGAAACACTCAAGAGAAAATATTCTTTGGACAAACAGGATTTTTATCGATATTTACAAATAAGAAATTTTGTTAACTTAGAAAATTAAGCCAATTACTGACAAGAACATAAACCTAATGGAAATTTTTATTAATGCCTATAAATCAAAAATTAAAGGGAAGATCATCTCACTTATCTATAAAAACCTAATAGATCGTAAAAACAATTCAACCCTACATATCAAAGCAAGATGGGAAATAGAGGGCAACTTAACAATAACAGAGGAGGAAAGGACAATAGTGTGGAGATACCAATGGACATATATTAAATCTCTACAATGGCAAGAATTTGGGTGGAAAAATGTGGTAAGATTCTTTATCACACCTGCTCAGAAATGCCACTATGATGGAAATTCTCCTGCAAGTTGGAGAAAAAGTAGAAATCAAAACGCAAACCATTATCATGTCTTCTGGGACTGCCCAATTATAAAAAAGAAAGAGAAAGAGATAAATAGTGCCTTACAAGATATTTTCAAGCAAAACATTCCTTTGGAGTTCAAGCTTATGTATTTTGGCATAATCCATCAAGTGGCTTCAAAAAGAAACAAATATCTGATGACAATTTTATTAACAGCAAGTAAGAAAAACATTACAAGAAAATGGTTCTCACAAGACAAACCAACTTTAGATGACTGGATTGACATAACATTTAACATATATAAAATTGGAAAAATAACAGCCTTCTTCAATCATAGGACGGAACAATTCTGTCAATGGTGGCAGATTTGGGTAGACTATGTAAAATCTAAAAGATCTGATTTCATTTTTAGGGACCAAACTTGTTTGGATCCCCTTGACAATCCACTCTCCTATGATAGCCATACTTCATAATTATTTTATATTATATATATTTTTTATTTTATTTTATTTTTCTTATTTTCACCTGTCCTTTTTTCATACTCTCTTTATTTCCTACTTCATAATCTTTCTCAGGAAAGTGTAGTTACATTTTTTATTTGACTGTTATAAGGCAGTGATCTATCTGTACACCTTATTTCAAATGTTGAAGTTAGTTTTGTGATGTAGATGCCTAAGATTGTGTGAATGATACTTTCTTGGGAATCAATAAAGATAAAATTATATATAAAAAAAAAAAAGAAATGAGTTTCCTGATATAAGACATTTAAGTGTGACCAAAAAAAACAAAAAACAAAAAAACTGAAGAGATCTATAAGGGCCTAACTCCTGGTAAAGTTGTGTAAAAATGCATTAAATAGGTTTTGACCTATTTTATTTATGTAGCATAACACTAAAAACATAAAAGCATCTTGCAGTTAATCACTACTTTTAAGAAGTCTGTACAATGGGCCTTTTCTAAAAAAAAAAGCATCACTTATTCCTCCCTTACCATCCTGTACACTGCACATAGTGGAAATATAAAGGAGGGTTCTTGTACAACCCCGCCTCTCGCTTGTAGACTGCGGGAGAGAGGCACCAGCTCACCCGTGACCTAATATGGAAGAAGTGGGTATAGAAAATGGAAGGATGGATGGTTCTTGTACAGCCTAGTGACCAGTGGAAATGTCATTGTGAGTCATGAAATACTGTATTTATACCCCAAGAAAACAAAATGCTTTTCAAATGCATTTATTTTAAATTTAAAGTTAGGTGTACAAATACTTTTGGCAGCAGTAGTTTTGTCAAAACAATTAGGCTTTAAAAAGGGATTTTTTTTCCCCCACCGAATATGTTCTTGAACTAACAATTGGATTGATTATCTAATATAAAAGATTAACTAAACCATCTGGGAAAAAATGGTTTACAAAATAATACATTTACAGACAATGTTTTATTTGGTCAGATAGCCATAATGTAATAATTACATTGGTAGTACAAGAGAGGGGACTCCATTATTTAAAAAATATATATTTTAAATAGTAGTATCAATTGCACATTGGTTTTGCTGCTTGATGCCATGAGGTTTTTGCATTTTATTGTGCAATAACACTTAGTAACCTCTCTTAGTAACATGTAGTAACCTCAATGTTCAACTTTTTACTTTAAAAAGCCAAAAAGTCCTTTACAAACATTAAATTAACTATGGATGATTTAAGTGATCCCTGAGCAGTCATAACAATAAATAAACATAGTTTGAAAATGATGTCAAGATTTTACCTTGCTCCATTTGCTTAACTGAAAGCAAACTTAAAGGTGCTTACTTCAAAACTTAGATTTTTTTCACGTAAAAGCCTCTGCTTTAGCGTAATCATAATCACACATATTTAAATGACAACATGCATTTGAAGCCATTGAGGGCCTGTGTATACATGGAATCTACAATCAGGCTAGTGTGATCACAGCATTATAACAACCTGACTGAACATCCAGCAAGTGCATCAGTATTTGTTTTCATGATACAAGATCTTGAGCCAAGACACTCATTTCTGGAGCTAAGAAAGTACTGATCAGAGCCACACTCACAAATAGGCTACATATAAGAAAGGTACAGCACCACTGGTACATCTTTCAATAGTAATTTTAGAGACCAATTTTCACTTAGAAATGATTTTATTATTTATTGGTGCTATCCCTATGCTTAAAGCAACCCAAGTATATAGTGGCATGTCAGACTGGTACCTGCAGTAATCCAAACATTTGTTTGAGATGCAAACAAATGTAGCAGAGCACATCAGTCCTGTTCTTTGTTTCAGCATAAAAAAACTGAAAAGAAATGCTCCTCTAAGTTTGATTGTGATGTTAAACCTAAATCTTCTCATTTTACTTGGGTAGTCCTTACCATCAGGATTTAGTGGAAAAACTTTACTTTTAAGACTGTTCTGCTTAATTCTGTCATATGTCTGTCATTGTGTATTGTAATTTTCATTACAATTTTGCTACACAACACACAGCACTTTTGCTACATTATATAAATACCTGTGGCATTTTGCAGATATCACATTGAAATGGGTATTTTTTAAGTATACTTTAGATAAAAATCATAAAGCTTAAATGTGAGAGGTGACAGATCTAAGGAGTGAATGAATGGGGTTAGTTTCTGCTTTTGTCTCTTCACTGGATTTTAACTGTTCCCTCTTTAAATAGAAGGCATTTAGAGACTCAGTGGGGAGCAGAGACCAGGCAGTGGTGAGACCTCATCAACCTTCTTTCAGTATGTTATTAAAGCACCTTTTCCTCTGCCAGCCTATGGGAGGCAGGTTTGTTTCTTTGTGCCAAGTGAGGAAGAGCCCAGTGTGGTCTGTAACCTGGGCTCATTGGACGGTCCTTCTCACTTCTCAAAACAGAAAAGCTTCTGGGATGTGGAACCCAACTTTTGTCAGCTGGTGTAGGCGTCACGGCGTAGATGTAACTAAAGGATTTGCCCACATTGCTATGGAGACAGCAGTATGCAGCAGCTTAAATAAGGATAGAAAAATCCCATCCTCCCTTGTTCTTGTTTTTAAGCTATTTTAAAACCCTTGTACTGAAGTGTTCACCCTCAGCAGTTCTTCACCCTTTCTACTGTTTCTCAAACACATAGAACAGATGGAACCAAAACACATACTAAAAAAATCTCATCAACACACTTTGTTCCTTAGTATAGACCCTTGGACACTTTATCACATTTTATTACCAAGGAGTGATCTAAAAAATGGAATAATGAAATGTATAACACACTGATAAACTCTGGATTTTACAATGTACCGTTTGAAAAGTAATCCAATTTGGGATGTGTGCTGTGCTGGCCAGTGCGCAGGGCCGGCTTGCCACCTCCGGGTTTGTGGTGTGGTGTTGGCGGGGTGCCTGGTCTTTGGAGCACTGTGGCTTTCTCCGCAGCTTTTTCCTGTGGCTCTGGCCTCCAGCCTGTCGCCAACGGGTTGTGCTCAGCCTTGGTGATTGGTTGACCTAAGTGCCAGGCTGGCGTGGGCGCCATAAATTTTTTTTTATCTTGGACGGGCGGGCTGGGGCCGCTGGCATTGGCGGTTTGGTTGGGCGGCCTCTGCAGTGTGCTGCTCTGCTCGCCATTGTGTCCGGGGGAGGGGCGTAGGTGCAGCGGGCTGAAGAGTGCCAAGGAGCAGTATCAGCGTGTGTGGTGCGTTGGTTGTGTACCTTTTTGGGTGTGGAGTCGCTGGTGAGTTGGTTGGTAGTTCTCCCTGGCCTGACATTCCAGTGGCGGTGTTGCTGAGTGTTTGCGTGGGCATGGTGGGGGCTATCTGCCCCAGGTGCATGGGCAAGTTGATCCCATCTTGCTGTGGATTCGGGGGGTCCGGTGTGGCTATGAGGCTCGGTAGTATCTGCTCTGTTATGCTTGCGTGTGGTGGCTGGGGTGGCATCAAGGGCCATTACCTTGCTATTGCGATGCGCTGTTGTGAGGGGCGGGATGCAGCAGGGGGTGCTTTGAGCAGTGGCTGTGTGCAGGACTCGCGCTGTGTGGATGTGTTTTCGCTCTTGGAGCTCTCTTGCGAGGGTGTGGCGTTGTGGGGAGGGGATTTATGTCATTTGTGTTTCAGGGCGTGTGTTCAGTATCTGTGTCCTGGTTGGGGGTGGCCCTGTGTGGAAATGCAGGTTGGGGTTCATGGGGGAGTGGGAGGTTCATGAGGTTAAAATTAGAATTCGTCTCAGGGTTGGGACTGTTTTGATCCTGAGCAGCTCTGGTTGGTTTGCCTGTTTGGAGTGGATGACCCTTTTTTTATTTATTTTTTTGGCCCCATTTCTGAATAGGGTTGGGGGACATTAAGGACCAAGCCGGGAGTCTGGCCCAGGTGTGTGGTAGTCCTTGCATTGTTCTCCCTTGGCCTCCCTTGCTCTGGGGGGCTTTTGAATGCCAGTGGCTCCAGTCTCCTCCTTGTCTGCCTTGGGTCTTGGGGAGCTGATCTGTGGCTCTTCACACCCATTATTGAATATTCCTATGGAGAAACCTTACATACACGAGCGCGCTCACTTACACATCCGCAGGTGTTATGATTCAGGTGTTTACAGATACACAGATATAAAAATTGACTTTATATTGAGCTGTGGTTGCCACTAAATGCATCTTGTATTAATTGGTACCATGTTCTCTTCAGTGACGTTCTTAAGTATTTGTTGTTTGTCCCTGTGGGTTTTTTCTCTCCTTTTCTTTTTTTCTTTCTGCAAGTGTAGAAGCAGATTTCTAGGGTGTTATCTTGTATTCTTCTTATCCTTCTTTCTCTCCTCTATTCGTATCCCTTTCTATCTCTTTAACCTTTTCGCCACACCTCTGTCCCTTCCTTTCTTCTTTTTGTTCCTTTGATTTCTATCTCAGTGTCAATTGCATTTGAAATAATCCCAAAGCAATATATCATAAAGTTGATATATCAACTTATATCTTATATATCAAGCATAGCATTAACAAACATTCCATTAGGAATTGGCCTAATGAAATCTTTGGACAGATTTTGGGAAACCTCTGGTAAGGTCATTCTGCATTGCTTCACTGCTAGTACTGTTTTACTCCATATTTACAGGAAGGAGTACCTAAATTAAGCAGTTGTTTTAAGAAATTGTAATTCCATGAATAAAACCATAAAATGATCTTACCACTGTCGCTGTTGTCATCTACCAAAATGATCTCCTTAAGCAGGTGTGCTGGTGTGTGGTTGACCACGCTGTGGACGGAGCGGAGGATCACTGACAGAGCCTCATTCACAAAGATAAAGACCACTGAGATCTGAGGAAGGTCCTCTGAGTATGTCAACTGCTTACACCTGATGAATGAAAAAAAAGATTATCAGCCTCTATTAAAATGCTTTTTCAAATGCATTTTACGCATTTTATGAATTGTTACAGCAGAAGATGTGAAGGTGGAATTAACAACATTAATGATAGCTCATTTCCTTTTAGTTTCCTTGTAATCCACGATGGTAAACAAGTTAGAAGTAGTTCACCGAAGTAGTTCACTTAGGTGAACTAAAACAATGAAAACAAACAGGTTAGAGTTTGTAAGATTCTTTCTTGAGATTGTTATGGTCATTGACTCATTTATTTCCACAGTGCACTCCACCTTAAATATCTCACATCCGAAACATTGTCTGTACTTCAAAACAGCAAGCGGGCAAGTAAAAATAAAAATTAACAACAGAAAGAAAAAATATTTCATTTTAAGTATCAGTTTCATCTGATTAGATTAATGTTGCTTCAAACCATGACTACAGTTGCAGAATACACACTACCCACAAAAGTTAGGGATATTCAGCTTTTGGGTGAAAATTCAGGATGAATCTAAAATGTACTATAACCTTTACAGGTGAGCTTAATGTAACCTTTCTAAACTTTTGAATGCACATGTCCAACCCACAACAGGTAATTGATCCATGAATCTAACGATAAATACAGTTGATCAGCAGTACCTTGCCATTGCAAGACTTTAAACTGGATGTTCTCAGGCAAATGTACCCACTGAGCTTAGAGTGTCATGGAGACACTCTAGCTCGGAGAGTCTGGAAGAGCCCCAGAGGAAAGGCATAGAAGTGGACGTCCTTTGGCCACTTCCCACATTAATGACCGATTCATTCTGAACAGTGCCCTGCGGAACCAGATAATGAATGCCAATGAACGCCAGGCAAATTTAAGGGAGGTGACAGGCACCATTCAAAACTGTTTATATCTTTGTGGTTTGCGTGCTAGACGATCTGAAGGGTACCGGACCACACCATGCACGGGCATCATCATCTTGCATGGGCAAGAGAGCATTTACGCTAGTCGAGGAACCAATGGGCTTCAGTGCTGCTCTCTGATGAAAGTCCATTCACTTTGAGCACAAATGATGGCTGACAACAATGTTGGAGAGAGTCAGCCACTGTTGGCCACATGTGGGCAGGTGTGTCTAGTCAATACAGAACTGTCCTACACTTTGTGAATGGTAAAGTGACAAGCCCATATGACCTGAACACATCATTAAAATCAATTATCCATTCTTTGTGCCCCTGCATGAACAACACAACACAACACTACCTTAATGGGTGTCAATGCTCCAACTCATCTCTCTTGGATCATTAGAGAACAGTTTCTGGAGACTGGCCTACCTTGAATGGAGTGTCCTACACTTTCTCCAGACCTGAATTTATGGTTTTCTATGAGATTTAGGTCTGGTGAAAGTGTAGGCCATTCCATTTAAGGTACACAGCTGACTCTCTGTCTAGAGCTCATAACTCTGTACCCCAGAACCTCAATGACCTGAGGGCCACCCTTAAAGAAGAGTGCGATGCCATATCTCAGCAGACAACATATTAACTTGTGACTAGCATGAAATGTTGCTGTCAAGCTGTGACATTGACATTTTTTGTTGTGGTATACCCACCACTGCTGTTGGCTTTTGTTTCAATAAAATGTTTGAGATGAGGAAATCATTATTGCATGCTTCTACTTGAATGCTCTACTTTCACAATCTAATATCACTGTAGCGTGAACTTTTTACATTTTCCATAAATTTCACCAAAGCCAAATATCCCTAACATTTTAGGAGTAGTGTATATCAGGCAAATGTTTGAAATTATTTAGTTTCAAACTAAATCCTAATTGCTAACTTTTGATTAATGCTTCTACTATTACCACATGTATGAAAGTGGATCACATATTTTAAAATATCTAATTCCACGATGTTTTCCGCATCACAAGAAACCTAAGGCCCTAAAAATAAGGTGTGAGCTGGATACAGATTGATTTAGCATTCGGTCTGGATCCAGACCTGGATCCAGATACACATACACTATCATATACATTCCCTTTCCCCATGTTTTCTTGTACCCTACTGAGCAGGCTGATTCATTATGTAGGACTAATGAGATGATAATTATTTACAAGACAATGAATCAATTGTTTTTCTCTGGAAGAAAATTCATCAGAGTAAATAAGCTACAATATGAACAAATCTACATGTTACTTTGAGCTTTATAAAATCCTTCAGCTGGCTAATTTTTGTGTGAACTTTAAAGGCAGCAGGTGTTAAAGAGATCTAAAGTTTACAAAACTTTATACCTGACATTAACAATGGACATGCCACAATATTCCCAATGTAGAAATGTTCACACAAATTTTATAAATATTTTCTAGTCTAAAGCAAGGCACTTCATTTTTTTCATAAGGTGTCACTGGTTTTGACTTGTTTTGTCACATCAGCCACAAAAGAAAAAGTATTTTAATGTTTTTTTTTTTTGTTTTTGTTTTTTTGGTGAAAGACCAACACACAGTAGCATATAATTGTGAAATAGAAGTTTTTAGTTTTTTTTTAAATGGAAATCTGGAAATTGTGGCATGTATTTGTATTCAGCCCTCTTTATTCATGTACTTTTAAGTAAAACCAAGAGCACTCAGTTGCATTCAGAGGTCACAACATTAATAAATAGAGTCTTCATGGGTTTAGTTTAACTTTAGAATAATATTTCAGCTGTTCTGTGAATGTCATGCATGTTTGGTAGTCAACATAAGTGAAAAAACAGCATCACGAAAACCAAGGAAAGTTCTTTACAAGTTTAAAACAAGGTTATAAAGCAACAGCCCAAGCTTGGACAGGTCCTAGACGAAAATCTGTTAGAGGCTGTAAAAGTAGAGGCTGGGTCAATGGTTTACTAGCAAGCAGGACAGTGACCCTAGCAATTCAGCTAAAGTTTCCAAGGAAATAGTTTAGATCAAAGCATGTTGATGTGTTAATGGGCTAGTCAATGCCCTGATCTGAATCCAATTGAAAATCTGGGGTAAGACTTAAACACTGAGGTTCCCAGACACTCTCCATCCAATCAGACTAAGCTTGAACTATTTTGCAAATGAAAATGGGCAAAACTTTAAGTATTTTGATGTGCAAAGTTAGTAGAGACATACACTAAAATACTTGCAGGTGTAGTGAAAGGTGGCTGGGCAAATTCAGGACGGCTTAATACCAATACCTGCCAAACTTTGTAGATTTTCATACGTAAAAAAAAGAAAAACATGCATAATTTTTCTACCACTTCCCAATTAACCACTACTCTGTATTAGCCTGTCACATTAAATCCTGTTTAAGTACATTGACGTTGGTGCTTGTAACATAACAAAATGTGAAAAGTTTCAAAGAGTATGAATACTTTTGTCCAGCACTGTAACTGTTTTTTTACTCTTGTTGTGAGCCATCTGAACTCCACTGCTGCTTGGCTCCCAGATACCAGCGTTAACTGGGACACAGCAGCATCCATGGTGTCAGGCCCCTAGGGGATGGCTTCACAGCAGATGAATCTCAGCATGGTTCTAAAGTTATATCCTCCTTTCCTCACCCAGAAAACCTTATTGAAGCTCTGCAGCAACTGGTTTGTGAGGGTGAATTTGAACGTGTGTGTATGGCAGGTTTGTGTAAGGAGATTCTCACCTTCAGTGAAAAGCATTGGCAAAAGAAGACGTGGGATGACACAACAGATGGCACACAATGAATTGTGCAGTTACACAGTAAATACTTTGGATAATAAAATATGAATACACTCCTCTGTTGCCCTTTTTTCTTAGTATCCCTTTGTCATACTTCATAGCTGGCCACTCCATTCTTGTAAAATGTCAAAACTTTAACGGCAACTACAAATAAAGTAACTCCACTGAGAAGAGAAAGATGCAGGACTGCGCAGGTTAAATTTTAAAGGGACATTTATTTGATCATTCAAACGTTTATGGCCCTCTAAAACTCACAAAAGGTTGTGCAGGCTGACAAAACCACTGGTGTCCTACAATATGTCAGAACTTGAGCAACTGAGGAACCCAGAATGCAGACTAGCAGGCAGCATGACAGTGGGTGCAAAGATTATTTAATTAACAAAAACTCACTCCAGATGAGGCAGGATCAAAACAGGCAGATGAGGCAAGCAAGACAGACATGACATGATTGAGAAAAACAAGACGTGAGCATGATCGAGAGAACTAGACATGAGCATGATTTGAAAAACAAGACATGACCATGATCTGAGAGCAAGGCATGAACATGATTTGAAAATGTTTCCATGATGAATAACTGAACAGGTGTGTATTTATGGAGCGTGACCAGGTGAATCAAGAAACAGAGTTAAGGCGGGTGACCAGGAGGTCATCCCGAGCAGGCACAGAGTTCATGAGGAGTCCAGGAGGAGTCTCTGGGTTCAGAAGCCAGAACGAGGACAAAACTCTCAGTGGTGTGAACAGAAGATGAGGCATCAACCCGGACCCTCAATGGCATGAGTAGGAGCTGAGGCGTCGCCGGGACCCTCAGTGGCGTGGGCAGAAGCTGAGGCATCGCCGAGACCCTCAGTAGCGTGAGCAGGGGCTGAGGCATCGCCGAGACCCTCAGTGGCATGGATAGAGGCAGAGGCGTCGCCCAGACCCTCAGTGGTGTGGGCAGAAGCTGAGGCGTCGCCGAGACCCTCTGTGGCGTGGGCAGAGGCTGAGGTGTCGCCGAGACCCTCAGTGGCGTCGGCAGAGGCGTCGCCGAGACCCTCAGTGACTTCAGCAGAGGCGCCCCTCTTACGACGTCCTCTGCGGCATGTGGAGGAGGTTGAGGCAGACGGTGTGTAACGCTGTGGTGTGTCAGGCTGTGGAGTGTCAGGCTGTGGACCTGACGTGGGCTGCTCTGCAGCAGCGCTCTGGAGACCTGACGTGGGCTGCTCTGCAGTAGCAGTACCACTGTTCTGGAGACATGACGTGGACTGAGCTGCAGCACCGCTCATGTGGCTTGGTGTGGTTGAAGGAGGATGGCAGTAAAACTGCCTTATTGCCATTTCATAATCCCTCTCCATCTGCCTGATCCTCTCCATCAGGTCAGGAGAGGAATACATGAGGCTGGTCGCCCTGAAGCTTTTGATGTGGCGTGCATAGAACCTTAAACGCTGCTCCAGCTCGTCAGGTGTTGCCTCAGAACACCGGGCTGGAGCGAGCGAAGACGGCATGGGCGGAGATGCAGCGAGCCTGGCAGACAGTGCTGTGGCAGACGAGGATGCGGGATTACTTCCTGCAGCGACCCTGGGAGAAAGTGGTGTGGCAGACGAAGATGCGGGCTTACTTGCCGCAGCCCTCACGTCGGCTGGCAGGGAAACCACCTCCTCGCCAGCTGAACCACAGGAAGGTGCTCCGCGCCGACGTTTCTTGCGGCGGGAGGAGGGCAAGGGCCTCACTGCTGGACCAGAG
Organism: Characodon lateralis; assembly: GCA_036250325.1. Lineage (NCBI taxonomy): Eukaryota > Metazoa > Chordata > Actinopteri > Cyprinodontiformes > Goodeidae > Characodon > Characodon lateralis. The sequence continues at coordinate 12,509 of JAHUTJ010034086.1, forward strand.
TGCACAGCCAGGGGAGCAGGTGGAGAACGGCGCTGAACCGCCTCACCCTCCATCTCCTCGAGCAGCAATGGAGAGGGCAGAACCTCCAGGTCAGTCGGTAGATACCTAATTGCCTCCTCCATTTGCTGCTGAACCCATCAATCCCTGGCGCTCTCCTGCCGACTGTCCGCGAGGTCCAAGTGTGGCGGAAACATTCTGTCAGGACTTGAGAAACTTAGGAACCCAGAATGCACACTAGCAGGCAGCATGATGGTAAGTGCAAAAATTATTTAATTAACAAAAACTCACTCCAGATGAGGCAGGATCAAAACAGGCAGATGAGGCAAGCAAGACAGGCATGACATGATTGGGAAAAACAAGACGTGAGCATGATCGAGAGAACTAGACATGAGCATGATTTGAAAAACAAGACATGAGCATGATCTGAGAGCAAGGCATGAACATGATTTGAAAATGTTTCCACGATGAGTAACTGAACAGGTGTGTATTTATGGAGCGTGACCAGGTAAAACAAGAAGACAGATTAACTAGGTGCAGGTGAACAGAATAAAGTTGATTGACAGGACAAAACGTGGCTTGAGGAGAACGGAAACTCTTGAATACAAATGAACAGAAACTAGAAAAACATGAAACTAAAGCATAACCTGGAAAAATAATAAACAGAAGCATGATTCAAAAACGTAATTGTGAAACAAACCAACAAAACCCAAAAACACCCACGAGTTTAGTCCTCGTTCTGGCTTCTGAATCCAGAGATGAGGGGTTCGAGGAGGAAGCGCCACCAGATCTTGTTCATGAGGGGTTCAAGGAACAGTTTGTCTTCATTCTGGTTTCTGAACCCAGTGACGAGGTGTTCGAGGAGGAAGCGCCACCGGATCTTGTTCATGAGGGGTTCAAGGAACAGTTTGTCTTCATTCTGGTTTCTGAACCCAGTGACGAGGTGTTCGAGGAGGAAGCGCCACCGGATCTTGTTCATGAGGGGTTCAAGGAACAGTTTGTCTTCGCTCTGGTTTCTGAACCCAGAGATGAGGGGTTCGAGGAGGAAACGCCATCGGATCCTGTCTCTGGGGAGTTCAAGGAGCAGCTTGTCCTCGTTCTGGCCCAGACTCTGTTCCTGTCTCTGAGGGTTCGCCAGACTCTACGCCTGACTATGAGGCACCTGGCTCACAGCCTGTCTATGAGGCACATGGCTCACAGCCAGTCTATGAGGCGCCTGGCTGCAGGCCTCCGGAGTTTCACAGAGTTTCTGGGGGCCCTCTACGCTCCATGGTCGGCCTCCTGAACTGCCACACCGAGGGTCCTCTATGCCCAAGTCTCTACGTCTCTGCCAATCTCCAGGTCTTCGCCGCCATCACCGGCTGATCAGACCTCTGAGTAGGGGTTCCTGGACTCCTCATGAACTCTGTTCCTGCTCGGTACGACCTCCTGGTCACCCGCCTGAACTCTGTGCCTGCTCGGGATGACCTCCTGGTCGCCCGCCTGAACTCTGTGCCTTTATTCGGTTTACCTGCACCTAGTTAATCTGTATTCTTGTTTCACCTGGTCATGCTCCATAAATACAGACCCGTTCAGTTATTCATCGCGGAATCATTTTCAAATCATGTTCATGCCTGCTTTCAGATCATGCTCATGTCTTGTTTGCATCATGCCATGTCTGTCTTGCCTGCCCGTTTGTTGTTTTGTTCCTGCATCTTTCTGTGAGTGAGTTTTTGTTAATTAAATCTTTTTTCACCTACCGTCATGCTGCCTGCTCGTCTGCATTCTGGGGTCCTACGTTGCTCAAGTCCTAACAAAAACAGATGAAACCCCTGAGGATAATTTAAAAAATCTGGGCTAAATTTGGAAATGCTAAATAAAAATACAAAACAATGGCTCAGAACATACAAATAAATAAAATTATGACAGTTCAATGACACTGTGACAGCTGTCTTACTTGTGATTACTGTGCAGAAAGAGGATATTTCTGAGAGACTCTGGTCTCCGACTACTGTGGCTTTCTTCTAAAATGTGCACACACATTCAAAATCAACCTCGCAAGCTTTCGACAGCACAGATGTGAATTTTCCGCACATGGGTTTAAGACTGGATGGACCGACAGTAGGGCATTGTTGTTATTTTTTCATCAACAGACTCCGGTACGGAGTTGAAAGAAGGATCTTCTTCCCATTCTGGGCTTTGGAATGTCGATTTTCTGTCTTATAAATTTGTACTCTGGACATAGAGTTTCATTTTGCTGATAAGATATAACTTATGGGGTCCGTTCCCGTCTAGCTTCTTAAAACACTGGGTCATAATTCTTGGCTGGAAAAATCAGAATCAGAATCAGCTTTATTGCCAAGTTCGTGCATACAAACAAGGAATTTGACTCCGGTACACTTTGCTCTTTGTTCTGTTTTTGCATTACAGAATATACAAATTTACAATGTACAATATACAATGTACAATGCAATATTCTGCATTACAGAATATACAAATTTACAATTTACAATGTACAATATACACATATCTAATAAAAAGGTGCATTTGCAACATCTGTATGCTGTTGTTCTGTACTCTAAAAAAAGGTGATGGTTCCATCTGCATTTATTGGGATATACTGACTGCTTCAAGTGTAAGTGTTAATTGTATTGGTGTGGTGTTCACGCATAACACTAGCATGGAGAGAGATAGAGAGACGAATGCATAGGCAGGAGCTCAATTGAAACGCAAAACTTTGTTCCATTGCTTACCATTGGTCATGAGATATGGATCGTGACCAAAAGAATGAGATCCTAGAGAGAGAGTAGCTGGGCTCAGCTCCCGAAATAGGGTCAAGAGTTTGATAAACTTGAAGGACCTCTGCAGTTCTGAATCCCTTAGGCCCCTCAAGGCATTCAGAGACAGCCAAGTGAATTTCAAATTTGGAAGGAAGGAAGTATAATAAAAAAAAAAAAAAAAAAAAAAAGAAAACAGTGGATGTACATTAACATGTTGGAAATGCAGTGAGAAAACTTTGCTCTAAGAATTAGCAGAATTATTAGATGCAAGTAAAATCAGTGCAAATCTCCTCCCGAAGTAAAACCTGAAGCCAAATGAGAAACAAGTGAGCCTAAAGTTTCAGAAGGAGCAGTTTGAACAGGTGAAGGGATTTCTTGGCAAAAGTCACCTAAACATAAACGTTGAAGACCTCTGACAGGTAAAAAACATTAATTGTAAGCAGAAGAACACTTTGTAGCAGAAATATCAAAAAACCTTGAAGGAAAGGTGTGTTGCAAGGTAGGTCTCTATCTGTGTGTCTGTCAATGGGTTTGCTTCCTTAAGCTTCTTCAAACAATGTTCCCCAAAAGCAAGTTTGGAAAGAAAAGAAACAGTTTGGGGCCATAGAATATCAAAAGAGCTCTAAGAAGCAGGGGTTTTGTCTGCAAGTGTGTGGATATGTTTGGGTTGGTTGGTTAGGTTTGTTAGGTATGTGTGTCTTTTTGTGGCACTGAATGATAGTGTTGTTAAAAAGTGTGTCCAATCAGACCATCGCTGAATGCCTGTTCAAATTTAATGGGGTGTTGGTCATTTACCCAATTTTCTGATTTTTTTGTAATTTTGCAGTTTTGGTCCTTTTTTTTTCCTGGTTTGAAAACTTGCCATTTGCCACAGAGTGTTTTGTCCCTGCCTTGAAAAATGTGTCTTTGTGACTCCAATGAATGATCTGTATCAGTGAGAGGTCAATCAAAAATTTGGTTTGATCAAGGGTTAAAATCTGTCATGTTTCTTATAAGTCAACTGACCCAAACAGATTAAACCAAAATCCATGGAAATCGTAACATGAATAATATAACATCCTTTTGAAATAATAAACAGTTGACATTAGTCATTTGAGTGTTTTATGAGAAATTATCATCATAAATTATCAAAATACATAACAAGAGAATAAAACAGATGTGCAATGGTTGAATACATCGGCATTACATAGTTCCTCCATTGGTATAAAATGAAAAGGTGGCTGGAATGAAATGGGAACAGCTGGGTACAAAATTGAGGTATGAATTGGAATAGAAGAGAACTGACCCAGCCCTTTTTGGAGGCAGCTAATGTTTGTACGTGCAATGCAGTGCAAAAATTCTGAATTGTTTGTATTTTTTTCACTGCCAATCAGTGAATCCTATCCTCACTACTTTTTTTCCAGCAACATTATTGAGACAACTTACTGCATAGCATCTTGAAACACCAACTTCAGTACAAAGGACAGCATGACTCAGAAATGTGTGATTGGAATGGCTGAGAGAGTCATTGGGGTCCCACTCCCTTTCTTGGAGAACATTTTTACGAAAACGTGCCACAAGAAAGCCCTCTCTATTGTCAGAGATGCCCCTCACCCCTCGCAGGTAGTGTTTCATTTCCTGCCTTCTGGAAAAAGATATCGCTCTACTGAATCAATAACAAGCAGAATGTGCAGCATCATCAGTAACATGAACTCAATATATTTACAGAAAATACAACAAACTTTTAAATGTAACTCTGTATTCTGTTTAACATTAATGACAAACTTAAGGTAGTTCCTTAGTTTTATTTTATAACTATAGGAGATCATTATTTTGATCATTTTTTTCATTCATTTTGAGTTCTTCAGTCTTTATGCTTATTTTGAACAGGAACACAGAATGGTTGTTGTTATTTTGGTGGGAATGTCCATAAAAAAATTCCTGAATATGAAATAAAACAAAAATTGTATATAGATAATATAATTTGATGCGTAAATGAAGGAAAAAAGGATAGTAACTGTTATGAAAAAAGTATAGGACACTTCAGATGTAATTTTTTAGGTTTGCAACCAAATAGAATAGCCACAACAAGCACTAAACTTCCATTTCTCATGTAAGGCATGGATATAGCATCATTGTAATGCTTCAACATTAGAATGGAACGTCACAGAAAATTGCATTATTTATCTGAGCAAGTATAAATCACCCCAAAATATGTTCAGGGAGATTTAAGATCTTTCAACACATGATCTTTTTTAAAATAAGATAAAAATGAGAGCCTTTATTGTGCTTGAATTTAACTTTTATTTCATGTTGAAATTCTTTACAGAGATTGCAGTTTAGAGAGACGCACTCAGCCTCATTTATGAAATTTCTTACCAGACACTTTAGCTAACACTGACATCTCTTCATGCATGACAAGGACAATCTGCGAGCCTTCCCTATTAGGTTGATCGTACTGTATTTGCAGCTCTGGATGGGAAAGCTTAATTTCATGCTCTGTTATCAATCACTTCTATTACCACAGTTCAATTGCATTTTACAGCAGAGCTAATAAAAGAAAAACTTAAACCAAAGAGGGGGGTTTTGTTGTAGGATATGGCATGGGTCTATCTATGCTTTAAACTCTGTTCAATCTACTCAATCTGACTTGCCAGGTCTATAAATACAATGACAAATCTGGCAGTGAGTGTAAGAAGGGATATTTTGCATCACAGCTTTACTTTGCAACGATGCGAGCATGATGTGGCCTGTGTGCAAAATGACTGGATGCATATTTCACCACTGTTCCTTTACACAAGTGGTAATGAGGTTGTGTCTGATGAATATTACTGAAGTGGTATCTTCAAAAAAGTCACCATGGGCAGTGTAGCCTGATTGCTTATAAGTGAAATGTGTTGGAGGACAGGATTTTAGAGCTGAGATCATAAAGTGATATTTTAGTTACATTGCCCTAGTTATGGGATCCAATTTAGAGCATCACTCAACCTTAAATTTGTACCTGTCTGCAGTAGCGGGGAAGCCTTGTAAAGCTGTAACAGGATGAACGATCGGCTCATCTGTTAGTAATGGGACTGAGCTCTCTGCCCAGCTCTCATAATTTGATCCGGAACAAGCCTTGACAGAAACAGAGCGCCAGATTAAGATGTATTTCTATCACACCACTGCCTTTTTTCTCCTCCAGCAGCTTGCAGCTCCGGTCACCTCGACCCCCCAACGCCCTGGCAAGTTTTATTTGCTGTGAAATTTCACATTAACCTCGCATAACCTGCGGAATGCAGGCAACACCAAAGAAACTTTCCAATCTGCGAGCATTTTCCCTGAAAGATAACCGTTTGCCTTGTCACCTCCCCTTTACCCACCCCCCCCTTCCCATAAGAGATAAACTCTAGCAGTGAAAAGAGTAACAATTTGCAGTAGGAGCTCCTGTGCCGCAAAGACCTTATGATCCCATTCTGCAGTATCAGGCACTTAGAAGATGAGGTAAGCTTGTTTCTTTAGGCTCCCTCTCTAGTTATCATCCTCCCACAGGCGAACAAAAACAGACAAGGAGTCCTCGGGGGAACACAACATATGCTGTGTTTCAATAAAGTTTTGGATTTAACTGCTAGTTTCACAAAACAGAAATCAAATCTCAGCAAAGCGACCACAGATACAGAGGTGACATTAGGTGTAATTGAATAGGAATCCTCTTGATGGAGGAGAACTGAAGGGTGAAAAGCAGGCTTGATCCTTTAGGCTGAATTTTCTATTTGTGTGAGAAAACAAAACCACATTCCTTCTCATTTGTTTGTGGGATTTCATACTCTCAGCAGCTTGTCTGCATTTATTGTTTTCCACTGCAACGTTCCCATGAGCCAATATCGTACTTGTAAGCCTCCCAAGGACAGCAAATGGCATGCCCAGAGTTACCATAATATACAGCCCACTTAAGACCCCTTTGCATCCAAGTTAAGAATGTCAATTGCAAAAGTGAAGGGCAGGAGAGAGAAATACAGGCTAGTAGGTGGTGAAAGAAGATTACAGGCTTTTGTGGAAGACACTATTGGGGCTGTAATTATCATGAATTGGTTTTACTGGACACAAGCATGTTGAAAAAGACAGGGGGTTGAAAAATGTGTAGATTTCTCTGTCCTGGTGATGGAGTTTGCGTCCCTGTAGTCATCACACAGGGACTCTTTGCTCACTGATTCCTGTTGGATTAAATGCCTGTTAAACCTAGCCCATGCCTATAATCCTCTTTTATCAACAAGACATAATTGCACACCAAATGTTAGGGATCATTTCTTAGCATTGGTTTAGGCTCTGCAGTAGCCACACAACTATGTTGTTCTAACCAAATTAATATATTCAAACTTTTTATATGCCTCTTATTCTTGGTAAGAGAAGCTCTCTTCTAGTTAGATAATGGTCCAGCATTGCCTTCCTGCAACTCCACAATTGATAAACTAGGCAGCTAAAGACTTTTTTGGACCTCTGAAAATATTTTACAGCATGATATGCCATATATACTGCACAGATGCCCTAATGCTACAGAACCGAGTCCTAGTTATAAGGCATGGCCCTTTGATTCAGCAATCACATCTGCATGCTTTGAAAGCACACATAGCCTGTGATCTCATGGGATCAACTTGTATAATATGAATGTTAAGGTAATCCATAATGGGATGATCCTTAAATGGGTGTTTGTATTTGCAGATTTGACACATCTAAAACTTGCAAGACACCAACCCTTAGACTGAAGTTGCTCACCTCTCTTTTAAAATATATTTCCCTGGTTCAACAAACCTGAATCAAATATATAGGGTTAGGGTTAGGGTTAGGCATAATGAGGAGGTAATTTAGCCATTTAATTCAGGTGTGTTGGACCAAGGACACATGTACAGGGTTTGGACAATGAAACTGAAACACCTGGTTTTAGACCACAATAATTTCTGGGTATGGTGTAGGGCCTCCTTTTGCGGCCAATACAGCGTCAATTCGTCTTTGGAATGACATATACAAGTCCTGCACAGTGGTCAGAGGGATTTTAAACTATTCTTCTTGCAGGATAGTGGCCAGGTCACTACGTGATGCTGGTGGAGGAAAACGTTTCCTGACTCGCTCCTCCAAAACACCCCAAAGTGGCTCAATAATATTTAGATCTGGTGACTGTGCAGGCCATGGAAGATGTTCAAA
>JAHUTJ010034087.1:0-20411 GCA_036250325.1 Characodon lateralis
TATAATTCCACATGTGTTAATTCATAGTTTTGATGCCTTCAGTGTGAAGCTACAATATTCATAGTCATGAAAATAAAGACAACTCTTTGAATAAGAAGGTGTGTCCAAACTTTTGGTCTGTACTGTATGTATAGCTGTTTAGTCCTCTTTACTAAGGACTAGAGCTCATTTCCTCTGCTTCAGTCTTTAGACTGCTTCATTTCGGCAGGTGTGAAAGCTTACCCAAAGCATGTTTGGTGCTGGCCAAACGAGTGAGCTGTTATCCTCCAGGAAACGTAGGTCTTGATTCACTTGGCAGTGAACTCTGGCAGTTTGCTTATGATTGGAAAGTGAACAGACTATCCAGCAAACCACAGTGAGACTGAACCAAAGACAGAAAGAGACCTATGATTTATTGACCTACATGCGGTCTGAAATCTTTGCAAAACCGTGTTTGGCATCTGTGACATGCCTCTCTGCTGGCTATGTACAGCTGCATTGGTCTGCCTGGCCTACTGCTAACTCGGCAGCTTCTTGAGATGGCGCCCCAAACAAGCAGCGGTTTTAGAAGTACAGTGTCAACATAAACCACCCAAATTATGTGAAATTTTTCATCATTCCACAATAATCAAACCAAGCCTGCCAGTGCAACAAAGTTCTTCACAGAGATTGTTGAAAGTCTGCCCACAGAGATGCTCAGAACCACCGGACTGTTTACGCTGTGGGGGGTCTTATTTCAGATCCGTAATTTATATCTCTTCTCTAGTTTCTCCACTGTGATTCAGAACACTACTTCTGCCTGTTGCTCTACTATTAAAGACTGACTATGCCTGCTGGGTTAGCCTTTTGAAAAATCAAAAATGCAAAATGTTTGCTGATGTCTATTTACTGTAGTGTATGTTCACGTCTTCCTCCGTTTATCGCTTCTCTTTCGCAGTTGCTCTTCATTTAAACAAAAGCATGTTGCGTGAGCTCAATAACTGTCCCACTGGAACATGTGACCACTAAATAGTATGAAGTTGTATGACATAAACAAAGCAGTGAGTGAAAGATTTGGCTTTTTTTCCACGACTCATGTAAGCAATAATTTCATCGCTGACATTGTAACACAGATGTGTTCCCAACTCATTGAGCTGCCTGCCATGTTATAGGGCTTCTTTCCTGTATTAATTTCTTGATCCTATGTTATCCTGAGTTTTCTGCATTTGATCAGCTTTGTTTCTTCTGTGTCAGCAAACATTTAAAGAGTGGGGACTGTTTTTAGGTTCAAAAGCAACAAAAATGGTATTTACCTTTACAATTGTTTATGAAAATGTAACACAATATTTTACTCATAATTCTGCGAGTTAATACAGCAAATGATCAATCACTCACAGGCTCATTAATTTATATAAAAATATTTGTCAACAAATGTAGATAAAATAAATTGAAAAGGATGAAAAAAACAAACTATTTTCTTTTTCTGCCTGTGGTTGTTTCTCACTAGATATAAGCATAGTGGTACGCATGCCCATCAAATGCCACGTTAATTTATTTTATTACATATTCATCTATTTTGTGAAAAGTTCCTCAGATTGATGACACCAAAAAGAAAACTGTTGCCCACTTGTAGGGCTTTTCATATTCCTCACAGCTGTGAGTCTGAGATAAAGAAATACAGGCTGAAAAAAAACCTCTTCCTTGCATTCAAAGCATACCTGATCATGGCCACTTTTATGTTGCGTTAGTGGTATTGGATAAAATATTAAACTGCGCAGTGTGCCCCTCTACCTCTGACAGCATAAACTCCAGCTGTCACTCATTTTGAAGACATGCTTTCTTTTCACAAAAGCCCTTTTGGAGAAATAATGGACATATTCAGACAGAAATTCATTCTTCTCCCTCAGATTTAAAGAATGAAGGTGATACATATATGTATATATGTCAGATGAATACTCATATGTTTATCTTGGGGTTTGTTGACTACATCTTAGTGTAAGATAATGCATATGGCACCCTTTATCTATGGGTATAAAAAGCCTATAATAAAATTGGTGTAGAACAAAGTCACCCTGAGCTGTTATTGTTTTGTTTTTTTTTTAACAAAAATCCAACTTTTAATTTGAGAAAATATATTAATGGTGGAAAAAGCCTGAAATAGGTGTTTTAAACACAATCATTGGTGCCACCGATTTTGGCAACCCTTAAAATTCCTTTCAATTAAAGTATAAACTGTAAAAATAAAACAATTTTTACAGTTTATACTTTATGATTTCAGGGTGATTGAAGTGTCCGGACATGTTTATTTAATTAGTTACTTTTTGTTTCCTTGGGGTAAAAATTAGACATGGCAAAAACCCATTCTCACAACCACTGCTCAAAATGGGAAAGACTAAAGAACATGCCATTTAGCTAAGATAGATTAGTCAGAACAGGCCTATGAGAAAATAACTACTATCCTCACCTGATTTATCTACATTAATTCAATTCAACTCAAATTCCAAAATACTTTATTAATCCCGAAGCGACATTAAATGTTGTTGTAGCTCATATTATGCAGGTTGCTTCAAAGAGCCGTTGTAGATGCTGATTGCAGTGGGCAGGAAGGATCTCCTGTAGAGGTCTGTCTTACAGCAGATCTAATGAAGCCTCTAACCGAAGCCATTCTCTTGTTGTACAACAATCTAATGAAGAGGATGCTCAGGGTTCCCCATAATGGTCTTCATTTTATGAAGCATCCTTATTTGCACAATGATCACCGGAGGTTCTAGAGGAGTCCCCAGAACAAAGCCAGCTTTCTTTATTAGCTTGTCGAGCTTTTTCAAGTCCCTGGCTCTGATGCTGCTGCCCCAGCAGATGATGGCAGAAGAGATCACACTCTCCACAACAGACTTATAGAAGATATGCAGCATCTTGCTGCAAACTCCAAAGACCTAAGCTTCCTCAAGAAGTACAGTCTGCTCTGTCCCTTCTTGTAGACGGCTTCACAGTTGCATCTCCACTCTAGTCTGTTGTCCAGGTGAACACCGAGGTATTTATACTCCTCCACCACCTCCACTTCTTCTCCCATGATGGAAATAGTGTTTGACCTATTCCTGTTTGTCTTAAAATTTCAAAATCATCTCCTTTGATTTATTTAATTTCAAGATGAGATGATTGTTTCTTTACCATGCCACAAAGCAGTCCACCAGCTCCCTGTACTCAGCTTCTTGTCCATCTCTGATCCACCCCACAACTGCAGAATCATCTGAGTATTTCTGCAGATAACAGGAGTCTGTCTTGTACTCGAGGTCTGAGGTGTACAGAGTGAAAAGGAATGGTGAGAGTACAGTCCCCTGTGGTGCTCCTGTGCTGCTGACTACCTGGTTAGACACACAACCCTTCAGTCTCACAAACTGTGGTCTGTTTGTCAGGTAGTCTTTGATCCAGGAGATTGTTGGAGATTGCCTCCACCTGAAGACTCAGGTGGAGGCATCTTCAACTCCAACTCCCCCTCGATAAGCAAACTGATGAAGGTCCTGATGGCTCATTGTTTGCTTACTCAGGTGGGGCAACAGGAGTCTCTCTAGGACCTTCATGATATGGGATGTCAGGGCAACAGGTCTACAGCCATTGAGGACTGATGGGTGAGTTTTCTTTGGTACCGGAACAAGAAAGAAGGTCTTCCACAACACTGGAACCTTCCTCTGGGCCAGGCTAGGGTTGAAGAGGTGCTGCAGAATCCCACAGAACTGCTCTGCACAGGCCTTCAGGACTCTAGGGGTGACACGATCTGGACCTGTAGCCTTATTCTGGTTCAGTCTCTCCAGTTGTCTCTTCACCTGATTTCTTGAGACACACAGGTGGAAGGGCGAGGAAAAGGGAGCATCAGCATCTTCTGATATGGTTGAAGGCAAACATGTAGAAGCAGAAGGGTCCATGGCTGACATGGAAGAAAAGACATTTGAGATGTTATAGGACAGCTGTGGGTCCTGTGGGTCAAAGGAGGGTGGAATGTCTGTTTGGCTGTGAGCAGGAGAAGAGGATGCACAGCTTGTTTCTGAACTGAACCTTTTGAAGAATGTGTTCCATTCATTGGCTCTGTCCAGACATCCATCGATCCGATCTTCCTTCTGCTTGAAGTCTGTGATCTCCTTCATCCTTGACCACACATCTCTGATATTGTTTTGCTGGAACTTGCTCTCCAGCTTCCTCTTGTACACCTCCTTGCTGTCTCTTATCTTGACTTTAAGTTGCTTTTGTATACTCCTCAATAATTCCCTGTATCCCTCTCTGAAGGCTCTTTTTTTTCTTGTTAAGTTGGTCCTTCAGGTCACTGGTGATCCAGGGTTTGTTACTGGGGAAGCATCTCACGGTTCTGGTCAGGATGATGTTATCCACACAGAAGTTTATATAGTCGGTTACACACTCAGTCATGGCATTGATGTCCTCTCCATGTGGCTGGCACAGTGCGTCCCAGTCTGTAGCCTCAAAGCAACCTTGCTGGGCTTCTTCAGCTTGCTGTGACCATCTTCTCACAGTCCTCTTTATTACATGTTGCCTCTGAACAAGGGGCATATATTTCAAGCAGAGAAAAACAAGATTGTGATCTGATTTGCATATAGGAGGTCTTGCTGTAGAGATGTATGAGTCCTTGACATTTGCATAAAACAAATCCAATGTTTTGTTTTCTCTGGTAGAGCAGCTGACAAACTGTTGAAACGTTGGAAGTGTAGCAGAGAGTGAAGCATGGTAAAAATCACCAGATATTGCCACAAACACATTGGGGTTTTGTGTCTGTAGCTTAGCAACAACTGAGCTGATGACATGAAATGTAGTGTCGGCAACAGCTAAAGGTGGAATGTATACTGTTGCCAAAATAACACTGGTGAACTCTCTGGGTAAATAATATAGACAAAAAACTTCCTGCTAACAGTTCAATATCTGGACTGCAGAGACGACATTTTCCAGTAACATATCCTGTGTTACACCATCTGTTGTTCACAAGTACTGCCAGTCCACCTCCTTTGCATTTGTCGCTCCTCTTTAAATCTCTGTCTGCTCGTATGGTCAGAAAACCTGGCAGAGAGACGCTGGAGTCAGGGATATGATTCTGCAGCAATGTCTTAGTGAAACACATAATACTGCATTCCTGATACTCTGGCTGAGTCCTTTGTAGGCCTTGGAGTTCATCCAAATTGTTTCAAAACAATCATACATTGAAGAGGTGGTTTGAACTTCCTCCTTCTCTCTCTTCTCTTTGCTCCTCCTCTGCATCCACTGTGCCTCCTTTACAATTCATCAGGGATTTGGGGTTGTAGTTGAAGTATTATTTTAGCTTTTGATATATTGATTAGATGCTCCCGGTTGTGAAAAAAAACAACCATGTTGCCATGGTGACACTTCATAACAAATGTCCAAAAGTAAAAAGGTATCAGCAAAAATCCTTCCAGCTGCACAGCATCCAATAACAGGGAATAATCGTTAAAAAAAATCTATTTTCTCCACCACAATATGAGTTTCTAAAAATAATTAATCAGACTGAAAAGTAACAGAGCCACTCCAACCTGCTGCCACCTTTAGCGAGACAACTTAAAAGCAAAAGAAGGTTGTACAAATATTAACAGCAGGGGTACCAATTATTGTAGCATTGGTGATTTTATTTTAAACTATTAACATGGGAAAGGACTGTGGGATGAAGGTTCACCTACCGTTGAGAGAAAGACCCTAAACATACAGCTACAAATGGAGTGGTTTAGATCACACCATATTCAAATAGCAGTAGTCAGCTTCTCTGCTGTGAAACAAAATAAGCATATTTGCGCAACCACAACCTGCCTTTCTTTTTTCTTTTCTTTGTATAAAAATAGCTGTACATACACATACATGTACATACTGCTCCACTTACCCTTATTTTATGTCCTCTAAAGTTGATGTGTCTTTACCTAATGTCTGTATGCTGTGCGCTTGAAACCGAAATCAAATTCCTTATTTGTGCACACAATCCTGGCCAATAAATCTGATTTTTAAATAAATCTATTAGAAAGTCCAGACCTGAACTCAACTGACAATATTTATCAGGACTTAAAAATGTATCTTGGCTTGCGCTCTCCTTCCAATCTGCCTGCATTTTGGAAAGAAGAAAGGGCAAAAATCTCTCTTTCAATGTCCAATGCTGGTAGACATACCCTAAAAACCTTAATATTTCTGCAGTAAAAGATGGTTCAACAAAGTATTGATTCAGGAGGGCTGAATACAAATGTACACTACACTTTTCCATTATTATTTATTTTTTTTTTTTTGCTATAAAAATATGTTTTCATTTCCACTGGGGTATCTTTTTCCGTCCACTTCAGAATTATGCACTACTTCGGGTTGGTCTATCACATAAAATGTGACAAAGTTAAAAACAAGCGGCAGGGGGTAGGAAGACACTGTATATACCAAAATGAAAGTATGTACATGTAAAAATAAGCGCATAAATCCAAAAACTGTCAGGATCATTAGTTCTAGTTGTAAAGTCAAGACATTGTCTATTAAATAGAAGGAACGCTTAGTTTTTTGAGAAATAAAAGGCAGCAAAAAACTTCATTGCTTCATTGTGGAGCCGCTCTGAATCTCCCCTCATTCTCTCTCTCCGATCAAATAACACGAAGACGAGAAGAGCTCTGCGCACAAAGTTAAAAGAGAAGCGACGCAGCTGCAGCTCAACACCACGGAAAGCGCTCGATCCCGTCCTTTTCCGTACTGGACACGAAGTGGAAAAATCCTGGCAATGTATGGCTGATAGAGAAGATTGCCCAGAAATGTACTTGTTTTCTTGTATTTAAGAAGAAATTTGAATTTTTTTTTTTTTTTTTTTTTTTTTTTTTGCCTTTGTGCGAATTACGCCGAATCTTGACTTTGTGCGTTGAATGTCTCTCCATTGCTTAAATATTATATTCTGCCATTATCGCATAAACGGGATGGCTTTAGAAAAGGCATAGCCTATATGCTGTAGAGCTACCATTGCAGAATTTAAAAATCTAAAGATCAATCCGAGCAGATGTGTCGTGCGTAAAAACAGTGGCACTGATGCGCAGCGCACCACTCGGCTTGCTTTGTAATTGCGAAATTTGACAAAAAATATGCGTGTTAATTAACCGCGTTAATATGGCTCACCTAAAGCTTTTCCAAATGCAACAACTCATGTGAGGTTTGAGTCTCTTTAGTTCAAACGGAGTTAAATTTGAGTCAAAGCAGACACTTACACGGGCCCAACCTGTTTTTATTGAGTTTACAAAAGAAAAGAAAACAGCTGCAACACTTCACTGTTGCAGCAGTGTTAATTGTTGTTTGCCATGAAATAGGCACCGTACAGGCATTTTTTTATTCAGGGGAGTCACATCTGAATGTGGGCTGTACACAATGGACCATCTGGACCCGTACTGGTATCCACTCCCTCCAGAACTCAACTCCTCTGGAGCCACTGGCGTACCCTTCTTCTTTCCTTACCTTCGCCTCCTAAACATCTCCTCTAACGTGTCCACGCAGAGTGTACCCTTTCAGGGCAGCAGCACCCTGGTAATTGCTATCATCTCCTTCACTGTCTTCTTGGTGGGTCTGACCGGCAACACGCTGGCCATTTACGTGGTGCTGCGCTACGCCAAGATGAAGACGGTCACCAACATTTACATCCTGAACCTGGCTGTTGCCGACGAGCTGTACATCATCGGGCTCCCTTTCCTCGCCACTCAAAATGTTCTGTCGTACTGGCCCTTTGGATCGTTCCTCTGTCGTGTGGTAATGACTGCAGACTCCATGAACCAGTTCACATCCATCTTTTGCCTCACGGTCATGTCAATGGACCGTTACCTGGCTGTGGTCCATCCGATCCGCAGCACCAAATGGAGACACCCTCGGGTGGCCAAGGTGGTGAGCGCAGCGGTGTGGGGGGTGTCCTTTATCGTGGTCCTGCCAGTGGTCATCTTCTCTGATGTGCAGGTATAGATTTAGATAGTATTTTGTTATTTATATTATTTATAACTAAGTTCATACTTTCAAAGTTATATATATATATATATATATATATATATATATATATATATATATATATATATATATATATATAGATATATAAAAAAANGTTCATACTTTAAAAGTTATATATATATATATATATATATATATATATATATATATATATATATATATATATATATATACATATATATTCACATATTTCATAAAAAATAAATTCTGTCCAGGAGTTTTTATGTTTAAAAAGTGCCCATACATTTTTATTTATCTGGTTTAAAAACAATATGTGAGTGGATGTGTGGCTGCTTAGAGGTTCCAGACAAGGATGGAGTTAGCACTATTGTTACATAGATTACATATGCAGGAAACGTAGATGAGCTTCATGAAATTTAAACAGGTAAAGATGAAAGAGTTTTTTCCCTCACCCACCATAAAACTGTTTCATCGATACAAACACCATTTACCCCAAGACTGTGATACAACTGGAATCTTGAAATTAAGAGATGGAACAACCGAAACATACGTTTGTATAGAACACAGTTTAAACTGTGGCAACTACAGATATCCTGGGCAGGGAGTACACAGCCAGACAAATAAGGTGACCACAGCTGTTGTTTGTGACAAAATCACTGAGAAAATGCATTTTTCTTACTGTTTTTTTTTCCTTATTTGTCAGTACAAAGTATCTGTGTATGTCTGCAGATATATTAACTTAGTAAGCATGTTCTCCACATGTTCCTCCTGCATTGTCATCAATGATTACTGAAGGTAGCAGATACCGTTGTCAGTGCCTGAGACTAATAAAGGAGAGAGCATTTAAATATAAAGGCCATGTAGATATTTTCAGTTGTGTAGCTTGAATTATTAGACTATAGAACCAAAAAATCTGTGTGAGTAAATGGTAGAACAGCCTATAAAGATTATGTGGTGTGACAGACAGTGCCCTTGGAGTAATATTTTAACAGCTAAATTACTGTAGTAAAACACTGACTGATTATAAGGAGAGAGGGAGACTTGTATCAGTAACATCTGTGGCACTAAATAGGATTGTTTAGATAGCGTCCACAGTCAGAACGGTCACGTCGCATTTCATCCAACTTTCACGTCATTGTCCTGGTTCCGACTACGCATCCACACAGACTCTGCAGAAGTAGCAGTCAATGCTCGACAAAAGGCCAGTGTAATAGTTGTACTCTCTCGGTCACATTTAATTAGTAGTTTTAACAGATTTTAGCAAAACATCGGAATTGAGCATCAAGACTTGCAGTGTGAACATAGCCATAGAGACAGGAAGGACTGCCAAAGAAGCTGATTCAACACAATAACACAGGAAAAATAGTGACAATATTCAAAACAGAACTGATCAACAATGAGAAAACAAAATACTAAATCTAAACTTAATCTTCAAATGCTTGTACCAACAGCAAGAAATAAGATGAATAATAATAATAATAAATAAATAGATTTTGCAGATGCATTTATTACTTTTATTCAGTTACTTACTTTCAAGCACATACCTAAGTTTTTAACTGATCTTTTTTTCTTATATCTGTCAGGAAAGATTTTACTCCTGTAATATGATCTGGCCGGAGCCAAAGGATGTGTGGTCAACAGCCTTCATTATATACACTGCAACAGTTGGTTTCTTTGGACCGCTGCTCATCATTTGCCTGTGTTACCTTCTTATTGTTATTAAGGTATATTTATGTCACCATCACATCTATCTATTGTACATCCCTTACACTATTAAAGATTTATTAAACATTTTCATGCAGGTGAAGTCCTCTGGTGCCAGGGTAGGCTTCAATAACCGCCGTCGTTCAGAGCGAAAGGTGACACGGATGGTTGTGGTCATCGTGGTGGTGTTCGTGCTCTGCTGGCTGCCGTTCTTCATCATCAACATGGTCAACCTGGTGGTCATCATCCCTGAGTCCAGTGCCACTGCTGGGATCTACTTCTTTGCTGTCATCCTGTCCTACGCCAACTCCTGTGCAAACCCACTGCTCTACGGCTTTTTGTCAGATAACTTTAAACAAAGCTTCAGAAAGGTTGGCTGAAAATCTTCTGGCCTCAAAACAAAACCACAAAGCTGTTAAAGTTGTCATAGTTGTCACACTGTGTTGTACAATAATCAGATTTTGTGTTCATGTTCATTTTGTTTCCAGTACTGACCCCGTTTCTTGCTTTACTTTGTAATTCCTAAGTCTTTGTGCGTCTTTGTACTCTTTTTTGTTAAGTTCTTGTTCTTCCCATCACACCTAGGCTTAGTTGCGATTGTCCCACCTGCCTTTCTTCATTCATTACCTTCATCAGATGGTTCATGGTTTCCTCCTTTTGGCAGGTCCTTGTTGTCTGAAGCCATTTAGCTCAGTTAATCTGCAGTGACAATCGTTTCTTCTTGCCACATATTTTGATTTATCTAAAATTATGTTTTTCAGCATGTTTGAGTGTGACATAAATGAAGCACAGTTTGTGAGATATGACTTCCTGACCCATATATAATCTGTGAAACTTTTAAAGATGCATGGTGCATGTCATTTGGGTAAGGACTTTCAACTTCACACTGCGCTTCTGCATCAGCACATCAAAAGTTACATTTTACTATGACGTCACATTTTATTTTTCTCAGTTTCATTACCTAAGGATCAACAGATTTTCTAAGAATAATAGGTTAAGGCTATTCACAAAGCTGGTGAGTGCCCCCAAGTTGTGAAATAGTATGAACCGAATTATTCAGAAAATAGGTTGGGCTAGCATGCTGTTGAAGCCACTCTAACCTTTCGGCATGCTGAGGTGAGTAAATCTACTTAAGTGTAGACAGAGCACTGGCATAGACCTGTGTACACTTAGGTAAAATCTTTCAACATATTGAAAAAAGAGCCCAGAATTGTAAATGCTACAGTGTCAGAATTAGTGTCCTTTGTGTCTTTCTTGGATTATTACATGATCCATGACCCGCAAAAATTACAGTTATGCCCCAGATTATTCATACGCCTGGCAAATTAAGGTAGAACGTGATCTTTTAATTTTGCCAACATGTTTCTTCTGTGTGGATCTAATACTAATATTTTAAAGTGGCTCAGATTATGACTCTTGTCATAATCAACTTGATTATGACAGATAATCGGTGGAAGGAGCTAAGGAGTTTAGGGTGATGGTATGGAGGCCTTTCAATCACAAAAACGTGAAGGTCATCACCAAAGATAAATGATCAAAATTCCAGTAGAAACATGGAAAACACTGGTCAGCAGTTATATAAAGGGTTTGATTCCTGTAATACATTTAAAGACTTCCACTGATTGTTGAGAGGAATATAAATAACATTTGACATGCAAGCATAAACTTCAGTTTTCAACATGCACATCAAGTATTTCTGGAGTAGTACTGGTCAGGTTCAACAGCTTTAGCAAGCTCTTTTTTTTTGGAAATAGGTAGAAAGGTACCATGCATTGGTGTTGTTCGTCATCATTAAGGCCTGGGAAGTTAGTCAGAAATGAGGATATATTGGCACCAACTTCTGATAAATACTTAAAAAAATTATTTCTGAATCATATTGAGAAAAGAACATCTGCCCTAAACAAACTGCAACTATAGCCCTTAGTAAAATGAGGTTTTGGGGTTGAACTGGAGCAGTTTTGAGGTAAGAGAGGCTGAAATGCTGAAGGAAGATTTCCCAAAACTATTGAACTTATGCGTGGTCATGTTTTATGCCCACATGCAACAGCACAATCCCCGAGTGTATTTGAGACTCCACTTTCTTCAACCTTACTGACTTATTGAGGTTATACCTTAATATTTGAAATGTTTGCTTGCGTATAAATTATTAAACTGTGACTTGTTTAACAATCTGTTTTTATGACACATGAACGATGCAAATGGATTTTCAATTTTGAGTTTAAATAATTGGTGACTTAATGTGGTGGGATAAATTTTTTTGTGAAAAAACCAAAAAATATTTGTATAACCACTCAAACATTTCTTATAATAGCTGACCGGATTTTTTGCATGTGTCCACTGGACCATGTTTTATATTAGGCTCCAGATCTTGGTGGTTGGAAGACCTCCTTGCCATTCCCTTCATGTTCAGCTCCCTCCACCGATTCTCTCTCTCAATTTCAAGTCAGGACCCTGGCTGGCTCTTAGGCGTAACTTTTAGGACAACATTCTCTCCTGCCTAACATTCTTACTAATGATATAATGGCAGGATATCTATTCAGTCTCACTGACTAGTGAGTATCCCAGTAAGCAGGAACCCTCACAATATACCCAGGAACTCCTTTTTGCTTTAATTTAATAAAGAAATTTTGAGAAAATCAATTAAGCACATAAGAACAAATATGAATTTTTTGCCCTACGCAAATTCCCTTTTCTTTGTGTAAGTGTATTTGTCATTTGTCAGTGCCATGCTTCGGTCTATAACCCATCTGAGTATTACCCATTTAATTACATTGCTAGTTATTCTGGTTTTTAAGATCCAGTGATAAACTCACCTTCAGAACATTAGCTTGTGCCATTCTCTGGAAGTTTTATCATATGGCTATGAAACCTTTCCAAATAACCTTTGTGGCTACTATTTTGACCCTACAGGTGCTTTGTGTTAGGTGTATGAGGTGTGCTGCCAATGGGGTTGATGATGGAGACCCCAGTGCTCCACGCACAGAGAAAACTACAGCGCAGGACTGCATCCTGCTCTCCCCCCGTAATGAGGTCTACCACGACCCCCAGAACAGCCAGGTAACTTCTTCATGTAGGTAATGTTTGGGGGAGGATAAGGTAAATATGATGTTTGCCACATCTAAAGAAGAAACTGAAAAATGAATCTGTTTTTCATGTATAGATTGTGAATATCATTTAAAATCACACATGAAAATCCCATCATCAGTCACATGTGTCTTATTCACTCTACATGCTGTCAGAAAACAGTCTTTACAGACAGAGAACTGACAGGAAAACACTTTGGCTCAGTCTGTGTGTTAGGGCTTGCGAAATAGGACCCCAGAATGCAGACGAGCAGGCAGCGTGATGGTAAGTGAAAAAGGATTTAATGACAAAAAACAAAAACTCACTCACAGCAGGAGGCAGGAACAAAACAACAAACAGGCAGGCGAGACAGGCATGGCATGATCCGAAAACAAGACTTGAGCATGAAAAATGTTTCCGCGCTGAATGACAGAACAGGTGTATTAATGGAGTGTGACCAGGTGAAACAAGAAGACAGATTAACTTGGTGCAGGTGATCCGAATAAACTTAATTGACAGAAGAACAAAACGTGGCTGGAGCAAAACAGAGATTCTTGAACACAAACTAACAGAAACTAGAAAAACATAAAACAAAAGCATAACCAGATTCGAAAACCAAGCTTGACAAAACATGAACAAGATGCCAAAACTAAAGCATGACCAGGAAAACAACAAACAGAAGCATGATTCAAAAACTGTGAGAACATATAAGAAAAAAACAGAAACCAAAACAACCCCAAATCATAACACTGTGCAGCTTCATGGAGTCCAATAAGAAAAGCTATAGATCTGCTATAATAGCTCTGAGAGTCCCTTTATGTCACACCAGGTGGTACAAGCTTATTAAAGCATAAGTCACAAAATTAGAAGTTCAGTTATTGATGTTTAGATTTGTGGGTAGAGTGCGTTGTGAAAGTATTTAAACTGCGTTTCAACATTTCAACCCTTTGGTCACATTGCGCAACTTCAATCTGTATAGTATTTCACTAGGATTTAATGTAGCAGAACAATACTGCATGACTGTGAATCTGAAGGGAAAAGAAACATGGCTTCCTAAGATGTTTACTAAAGATCCAAAAAGTGTACTGTGCATTTGTATTTAGCACCCTCTACTCTGATGCCCCAAAAGCAAAAGCATCTTAAAGACAAAGGAACACAACAGACCGTTCAGAGAGACAGTTTAACGTAGGTGGAGATTATAAAACAGCATTCTAAGCTCTGAACATCTTATTAAGCACTACACAATTCATCATCTGAAAATTTAATTGAATATTGAGTATGACACAACTACAAATCTACTAAGACATGGCAGTCTACCTATGCTGACAAGTCAGACATGGCTCTCAGATGCTATCTATCCAGTATGACTCCGTTTAAACAATTTTGCGTAGAAGAATGGACTAATGTTTTGGTCTGTAGATCTGCCCAACTGAAAAAGACAAACCGTAAAACACATTCAGCTGTAAAAGCAGAAATGGTTTGATTTGCAAAGCATTGATTCAGGGAGACTAAGCACAATTTACACCATTACTTTATATTTGTAAAAAATCTTTAAAACCACATCTCCTTTTTCTTCCACTCTGCCATTATGCACTACATTGTGGTGTTCTACATAAAATCATAATAAATAATTTGAAGCTCGTGGCTGTAATATCCGAAAATTTGAAAACGTTCAAGAAGTATGAAGACTTTTGCAAGGCAAGAGTTTTACCTCTTGGTCTCTGTTCCCTTTACTGTTAACTTGTGACTAGAAGTTCCACCTCCCTTTTCATTTCCTCTCAACGCATCAGCAATAACATTACCTTTTTTGTGACCTTCTCTCCTTGCTAAAGATCTCCCCCCACCCCACTGACTCTATTGACCCTCATGCTGCTGCCAACCTGAACCGCTCCATCCCTAAATACCAGCTTTCCTCCACGTGCCCAGGAACCGCCACCACAGCCGTAAACTCCATGATAACTCCTGAGACAACTGCGCCTGAACCTCCCACCATAACAGTCCTGACCACCGCCTCCTCCTCCTCAGCTTCCAAAGCTCCAAAGGAACAGCAGTGAACAGACTCTGGATCTTAGAGTGTGTCTGTAGAAGTGAAACAGACAGGCTGGACTAACTGATTAAAATATAAAACCTAAATATTCAAATACAGCATTTGTGCCCCTCCCTGCATGACACTAACTCTTGACGATATTTTGTAACAAAGCCCAACTCTTCATCAAGCATCACTCTGACATAAGTGCCTTTTCATCAGCCCCTTCAGCAGTTACTTCAATTTCTAAAGGAAGCCAGAAACATTAATATGATTTTCTTTTCTTTGTTTCAAGGACTCCTGGAGCACGTAACCATGTCTACTAGAACCAAAAGCCTTTGCATTTAGAAAATACAACCCATACAATTTATTTTATATAACCAACATTAGTGGTTAAATTTGGACTTAATGAAACATTTATATTTTATGCTGGCACAGATTTCTAGTTACCTACTATACAATTATAGAGATTAAGATGCATTCATCATGTGCATGAATGTCATATTTAGTTTGGGCTTTAAATGATTTTTTTTATCTGCTCAGAGTTAACATGTACATAATATAGATGCAGAATAAATATATACATACACCACCATTTATATTTAGATTACTGTCTCTGAGCAAATTGCACCTTAGGCACTCACCTTTTTGTAGCCAAGAATGAAGTTTTTGAATAGAAATTCTGGAGCATATTTAAATTGGTTGGTTTCCTCGAACAGACTTGACCTTTATGCAAAATCCACATGTGTTGGGATCATTGTCGTTTTAGAACACCCTCTTGTGTCAAAGTTTTTATTTCATCCAATCTCTCACCTTCAGAGGAGAAGAAATTGGTTGGGATATTCAAGCCTATCTATAAGAGAAAACTGCTGAACCACCAGTTTTACTGTCCATATTACAGCATGTTCAACATAAATGTGAACTGTTAGGCTGCTGACTTCGAAAGAAACATCTGCACCAACATCTACACCTTCATACTTGACTAAAAGTTGTACCAGTCCACATGGACAAACCAATGAATACTAGATTTAATAACAGACTACATTGACAAGGAGGGATCAGTGTGAAGCTTTCAAAACCTTGAACACTGTAACAATCAAACAAATGTAGCAACCCAAGAACCTCCAAGGCTCAAGCCTGTCCTGAACTGTAACCTGCTGCAACCCCCGTGTCACTGTCCACAGTTGAACTGACTTTAACATCAACATGGAATGGCAGGTGCTGACCAAGAAGTGCCTGCTTCAAAAACAACCTCTCAACTCTAAGTGCCAAAGAAGAATGTTTGGAGGAGTCAATGTGAAGTTTTCAAACTTAAGAACACTGCACCACCTGTCAAGCATCATGCCATGGGACCGCTTTGCACCAATAGTTCTGGTGCTTTGAAGAAAGTAGGTGAAATAATGAAGTAGAACTACCTCCAGATTCTTTAACATCAAACTAGCATCAGACGTCTTGAAACTTGGACACAATTGGATGTTACAACAGGACAGTGATCCCAAACACTCCTCAAAACAGGCAAAACATTTATTCTTTGCAATTGCCTTTCCAAAAGCTCTCCATCTACCCTATTAAAAAAGAATGAACCGAGCTAAAAAGGAATGAACCAAGCTGAAATGTCACATTTATACCAGGAAAATTAACCATTAAAAATGAGCTTTATCATTTCTGATTAAAACAGTGGACCAATATATAGCCAGAATTATGTCAGAAGCTGGTTGAAGCCTACAAATATTGACTTTTCTGCGAGTACACACTGAACACTCATCATGACCACACAGCTATGGTGCCTCATGAGGGGTACACAGACACGATTTTTCAGACCAACTAAAGCCAACTGAAAGTATCCAATGGCTGCAAGGTTAACAATACTTTACCTACTTCTAGTTCGCCTCTGACATTATTTCCTGTCCTGCAGGACTTTTTCAATGACAGTTGACAGCACATTTGCAGTTGGATCGATAATCTGTTCACACTGTCATTTCCAGAGATTCAATGACGTTTGAGTGTGACTGAGCTCGGGTAGGATCTGGTTGGCTCACACAGTTGCATTTGTGTCCCTACCCTTCACACACTAACAGACCTTGGTGCCAACATGCCATGCCGACTGTCCCCAACTAATGCAGAATGGTACAGACTTTGCCCAGCTTGGATTATGGGTAAAATTTAGCTGAAAAAAGCTTTAACCAAATGTAAGCGGGGATTGATGCACAGTGGTTCTCAAATGTTTACACACCCCTGTTATAATTCCTGGATTTTAAGACAATATTTTTTCCTATTTTATTTCCACCTTTAATGTGACACATATCTTGTACAATTCCACGGGAAACAAACAAATATGATAAGAGAAAGATACAAAACAGAAGTACTACAATAACCTGGTAGCATTGGTGTGAACACCCATAAATTAATCCTTTACCTTTTGATTCAGTTTCTACATTCAGTCTTTTTTGCTGGGAGTCTGTCAGGAACAACATCTTGACTTGACAAAATCAGTCCACTCTACCTTTCAACAAATGTTCTCAGAGTTTCTTAGATTATAAAGACATCTCTTGTCCACAACCTTCTTCAGGTGACCTCATAGATTCCTGTCAGATGCAGCTCTGAACTCAAAAGGTTCATTCAAAATAATGCCACAACGAAAAGTAACCCTAGACCATATTTCACTGTGGGTAAGGTGTTGTTTTGATAATGAACTGTGTTGTTTATGAGTCAGTGTTACTGTCTGCCTCTTGGAAACTTCCCTGACCAGTTTCAGTCTTAAATCAATATTAGTTATGGAGAAAAATTGAGTTATAATAATGTCACCTTGTTGGCAAAGTATGAGTTAATTTTAAAGATGCAAATGAATGAACGTAAAACAAATCCTATGAGGACAGCTGAACTTTATTTCTGATTAATCAGATTTATTATAACTAATGAGAGGTGTGAACTCAAGAAGACTGAATGCTAAAACCGAATCAAAAGGTGTTTCAGCAAAGTATCACTTTAACTACAGAATCAGAATCACTCATGCAACCAGGTTATTTGTGGGGTTTTCAGTTCAACAGTACTTGATATATCTTGCATTAAAGTTAAAAACAGCTGTGAAATGATTTATATCAATTTTGTTTTACACTTGACAAGACCTGAAATATTCACTGTAAGTATTGTTTTTAAACCTGTGTGTATAATTTTGAGCCTGTGTGAATTAGAGAGGAATCAGAATCAGCTTTATTGGCCAAGTTTGTGCACACAAACAAGGAACTTGACTACAGTTCCACTTCACACTCAATGTACAGACAATTAAAATATATATTCAGATAAAAATAGTATTTTTGAATGTAAATGTTAGTACTGGGCAACGATAAAATATTTTAATCATGATTAATCTCACCATGTTTTTACAATTACTTGAGATTAATCTCATTATTTTGCACATAATTCAATAATTGATGTAAAAGTGTTGATCAAATTTTAAACAACTGTTCAATGAAAAAAAGTTCGATAACATTTTTTGTAAACACTTTAAACAAATAAGGTACTTTTTTAACAGTCGTATTCCCTTAGTATATCAGTTGAGTCTCGACTCAGTGAACATAATCAAATCAAATTAAGTACAATCCCAAATCTATTTGCTGCTGCCAGATCAATTCCAGATACTCCAGACTCAAACTACTGCTATGATAATACAACTCACAGTTGCAAGGCTTACAAATAACTTTGCTTCCATTCAGCCCACTGTCAGGAAAAGATTTAAAATGAAAATGCCCATGTAAAAGTCTGGTACTTTTCTCAATTTTTCTGTCCTCGCTAATTTTTTTTTATTGTAGATGAGCCTTAAAATACAAAGGCTGCCATTGGTTGAGACACACGATGCGCATCCAAAACTAATACTGATCAACATTCCTTTCTGTGACCCAGGGGTTAGTCTGTGTGTGTATGTGTATTCATGAATAAACAATGCATTAATGTATAATAAAAATACAGAAAAGACTGAATTAGTGCAAATAGGCATGCTACCAATCTGGGCGCTCTGACTGTTAAGTGTTGATTAGAGTGAAAGCCTGAGGAAAGAAACTGTCTCTGTAGCTCTGGGCCTTCTTACAAGCATTGTCTATGTGTGAGATCCAGCTCAGGTCCCAAGAAAGCCTGGATGATCAAAAATTACAATAAATTCAAAGTTATGTGACCAATTCTTGATTGTAAAAGCAAGGAACTTATATGTTGCATAAGCTGTGCACCTTGGAAAAGAATAGTTCAAATTATTCACTAAAAACCCCAAATCAATATAATGGTTATACCCACAGTGAGTGTATGTAAACGTCTGACCAGAACTGCAAGTAGTTTTTGATGGATTAACAACTTTACATTTTGTGAGGTCTAATACTGTATATCATATGTGCATTTTTTAAACCAGGCTTGTTGCTGTTTCTTATAGTAAATGTAACTGGTTGGCAGCTCAGCAAACACTCACCCAGCATTGAACAGGAGACTGTAAATATGTATTTTGTTTAGAAAAGATGCAATGTTTCTTAATCCACACTTTCTGTGAGCACATTTCTTCATGTGGTATCGTGGGCTTTAGCTTAGAACCATTTGGCGCCAAACAGTGGTATTTGAATCTGGGCTTAGCACCGTTGGCCTTACCAATCATATTTCCGCCTGAGCTTTTAGATATTACATATCTAGAGATGTAACTGGGACATATCTATAACTGACTGGTGCAATTGCAATTTAAATAAATTAGTTTTCAGCTCAGTAGCATTGCATTTGAACGCTTTTTGTAGCCCGAGGATTAACAAGCTGAAAATCTATGAATAACAATTCAAAGATGTTCTTGTAGTACTAAATTGTACCAGCAGTATTGTCGTATTGTTGTTGATGTGTCTCGTCTTTTCTTGTAGTCATATCACACAATCATTCATTGTATAAATAAATTTTATTAATTTACAAGTGCATATGATGACGACAGACACAGTTTGAATGTAGAACCACATATGTCAGTATAGAAAACCTCCTGATTGATTGTTATGCCTTTAATGTCTTGGAAGAAGTAATTTTTTAAGCTGTAGGCAGAAGCTGATTGGTTGAACAGACCATTAAAGGAAAATGAAGGAGGCAGTGGGAAAACAAATCAAGATTGTTTATCATGAAGGGCTTTACACACTATTGTCTGAATACTTGATATTCTTTGTTGTGAAGATGTACTGCTGCTTTGGATGTCCTTATAATAAAATGTTTTTAAAAATCTGGTCACGTCTTCTTCCCGCAGTCCAAAACAGGACTGTTAGGTTAGTTGGTCTCTCTCAATTACCAGTAGCTGTGAATCGGTGTGTGCATCGTTGTTTGTCCTGTGTCTCTGTGTTGCCTTGCGATGGACTGGCGAACTGCCCAGGGTGTACCCCGCCAGACAGCTGGTGACAGTCACCAGCTCTCACTTGACCCAGTATGGAAGAAGCTCTTTTTTGGTTTGTACCCTACCTGTCCATTGTTGGTACTAAACTTACTTCCTCTGTGGACAGAGACACTGGGTTTCCAGTAGTTTACAGTACAAGCTTCAGCCTTGGTGGACCCTGTTCATTCTAACTGATGGATTCAGTGTTAATAATTATTAATGTTTTACTCTCCAAGATTTATTCAATAAATCTTTTAACATAAAGTATTAAAGTGTGTTGAAAGGTATTATCTCTTTTATACCTTATCTGTATAC
>JAHUTJ010034088.1:0-20404 GCA_036250325.1 Characodon lateralis
TTCTCTTTTGTGTTTTCACAGTAAGGAAGATTAGACTCGTCGCTCCTGTGGTTCCTGATCATTGTTTTCAATAAAAACTTATTCCTTTTACAAAGTTCTCTGAGAGTCTCTGCATGTGGGTTAAGTCGGCTGTAAAAATCATGACAGAAAAAGTGACGTTTTATTTGAAAAATAAATGGAATTACGTTTTATGAATCTCTTATTGTATTTAAACATATTTCAGGCTAATGCAACAGGAAGATAGCGCTTTGTGAGAAGGGACTTTAGTTGGACAAGAATACTGTGACATTAAATATTGCTACACCCTACTAGTAACCATTTGATTTTATAGACATTTTTTACCAGGTTTAAAAAGATTTTTATTGTTGCTACTTCCAGGACAATATCCCTTAGTTATATCTTTCCCAGCTGTTAGGGTTTTGGAATCTACTAATAATCAAAGCTATGATTTTTTTTTTTTTTTTGAAGAATATCTGTGAGCATCATTTGAAAGTCACAGTTAAAATCTCTTCCTGTTTCCCAAGTTTTAAGGACAGGAAATACTGAATTTTGCAGTGCCTCTTAATTTTTAGGGCAGCCATAATAGAGAAACATAAGAAGAACCTGCTGAGCAGCTGTTGGACAGTTCAAGAATTTCAAGGTTCGTCTTGTCCATCGCTTCATGAGGCATTTTTGAATGGGCATCCTGATAATTGGCTATAATCCATTACCTTACCACTGAACTAATAGAAACTATAGCTTTTGGGGTGTTTTGCCTTATTTTTGTCTTATGTAGGAATAGATAAAACAGTTACTGAAATAAAATGTTAAGGATACCAGCTTTAAATCTGCTTTCTCTCCCAACATATGTCACTATGCAGTCTAAATTATATTTTTTAGATGTAGCTGTAAATTTATTTTAATTTAATAAGATGGCACATTTGACTGATATGGTCATGAAAAATGTACAAAATTAGCTACTTCTCTATTTCCTTCTGCTATTTTTAAAATGTCCAAGCTGTCATACACACTAATCATTCTCATCCTTAACAAAGATCATGTAGCTCCGAGTGAAACTGGAAAGCTCCGTTATTCTTAACCTGGTAAGTTTTCACTATGCCTTCGTTCAGCTACAGTTAATCACAAATTCTTAATCAACCATTACAATGGTAAGCCAAGGTGCCTGAATAATAGGTCTTTTCAGGAATTTCTTAAAGCTGTGTGTTCAAACATAAATAAGTGAAGGTGAGGTGGGTCCATTTCCAATCCTTTCACATCTAGTATATGTGTCTCTTATGAGGCACCACTGTTTTGCACAGTGATTATATTGAATGAAGGGCAAAAAATGTTCAATCTGCTACTTTGTCAGTTATGTCTTTTATCTTGCCTTATTTTTGTCATTTATCTCTTTTTCTACACATAATGATTGCCTTGGGCTGAAAGTTCAATTCACCAAACCCAGCCTAAGGTTCACCAATTGGTCAAATACATAGTATAGTATGACCAAAAACATGTTGCCAGATTCAAGATGACTGATTTTTATCAAGGAGTGACAGTTTTAGAGCAGCAAGATTTATCTTGAACACTAATCATGTTTGACTAAATTTTCTCATAGGTGTCAAAGAAATTATAAAAGCTGTAAATGTGTGGTTCATAAATAATCTAAAGACCCATGTTGGTGCCATCTTATGAAATTAAACAGATAGAATGATAGAAAGATTTACAACAGAGAACAGAATCACTTGATGAATTGTCCAAACAAAAACATACAGTCCAACTTTGAAATAAAAAGTGTGGGATTAAACAGGCGATTTGATGACGCTGCGACCGCAAAAACAGCTCATAACTTCAACACAAATGCAGATAAAACAACTGAGTTAAATGGAGGAGGTGCATGGTGTTGTGGGTCAATCAAAAAGCATGCAGTGAAGTAATAAATTAACCCTGAACAGACAGATTTTGTAATCTAAAGACTTCTCAACAGAAGTATTTCAATTTGGTAAAGCATTTTTTCGCATTTTATGTTTAAAATAAGTGCGAGACAGGGAGACAGAAGACTAGGAGGTGTGAAAGATAATGTCGATCTCTAGCTGTTCAGGGTGGACAAGTAAACTGTAGATGATAATGAAAATGTTATTTTATCCTTGAAAACCGAGGAACTGCAAGGCACAAAGCCA
The DNA here is from genome assembly GCA_036250325.1 of Characodon lateralis. NCBI lineage: Eukaryota > Metazoa > Chordata > Actinopteri > Cyprinodontiformes > Goodeidae > Characodon > Characodon lateralis. The sequence continues at coordinate 2,157 of JAHUTJ010034088.1, forward strand.
CACAAAGCCACAAAGCCACACCAAGAGATGTGAAGAAACAGTCATAACCAACCAAAATGTTGTGCCACATATGATGAGGCCATAAATACAGGAATGCATTTTGGCACAGTTCGCGGAAAGACGGGAATGACATCTTGGCAACAAAACACCAGGAAATAGCATTGACTTTCCAACTGAAGTAAAAAACATAAGAAAAACCTAAAGCATGCAGCTTTCAATCAACGCCAACATGATGTTAGGGTTAGAATGGTGTGAATTTCTGTGTAAACACATGACTGGATGACTGGGGCCCTGTCTTTATCTTTCTTCACAAATCCCCATAGATCTCAGGCTTCACAGCACCGTTTGAATCCCCTTTTACACCACATGATCACAGTCTTTTTGAAAACATTTGGGAATGACCCTTTGACCTTTAGTAAAGTTGTAGAATTAACTGACATATGACTTGACCACAAGACATCTTGGTAATCTAAAAATTACCGGAACCACACTCAACCAAATTCTTTGGGATTTGTCCAATATTTATTTAGCCATGTAGATCCACTTCATGCATGCCAACCTAAAATGTTTGGCATTGTTTTCAATTCAGATCTGAAAATAAACGTATGAAACAACGGATCAACTACAGTTAATTTTTCAGAAGGATTTTTCACTTATTACAGAAAGCAAAAAAGTGTGCATGTGTACAGATGGCTTCCAAACTACCCATCTTTACTCTATGCTCGTAAAATGGTTGTTAAGATACATTTTGGGTGTGTTGGGCCAGCCATGGGATTCAACAACCACTAATCTAAACACACACACAGAACTAAAGCCTGGTAAAAGCTCTGAATCCCAGAATGCAGTTTTAACCCATCCTACTGCACAACTCCCAGGAAAGAGGAAGCACAGCTGGAATCCCTGTGGCATCATAGATCTACAAAACTATATGCATAGCAGCATCACTTCCTTTTTTACCCGCGGTAATGCTATGGGGAGGCACATGCGAGAATGTCTGAACCTTGCTAGCCGAGTAAGAGACTACATCTAGGATCCAAAGTTAAGTACGTTCTGGTGTTTTTGTATCCGCCAATTGTGTTACGGCCGAAATTAGAATAGTTAACCCAGTAACTGATCTAATTGATCTAATGTTAACAACTGCTAATATATACACGTGTAAATATAAATATATGTGTATTTATTAATAAAGCAAAATTTTGTCAATTTTTAGTGAATTATTTTGAAAATTCGGATGTTGTGCTCGTTCTGTTTCCTGGTGGTGTAGTGTGATTCATGCATATTGATTCTGGCCGTGCTCCAGCATCCAGCAAACTCGACTCTAGTCGAATTAGATGGTTGTCCGCACGCCGCAGCACTTGTGCTCTGCCATCTGATGAAAGGTGACTTTCTTCTTCTAACTCTGCTGCGTCTCTCTCTGAAAGTGACTGAAATATATCTAAAGAAATATCAGATTCTTTGCTGCTGTCTGTGTTGCTGGCCATTGTAGCAGCAGTCAGTTTACGTTCGGAGGTTCCCTTTGACGTCATAAAAGACCAAAACGAAATCACAAAGGAGTAGTCTGGAAATGCCTTTTTTGTGAAATTTATGACCATATATCTCAACAACTGTTCCTTTTAGTGGCATGAATTTACTTTTAAAATATTTTATCAATGTTTCCTTTCCATAAATGTAATTGAATTTATCATGAAAATTCGATGTCAACCACAAACGTAACCTGCAAGTTACTGGATGGTAACCTGTGAGTTCTGGCAAAGTAACTTTTAACCTGTTTGAAAGTGACCCATTAGTTGCAGGAAAGTTATGGAAATGTAAGTTCTAGGAAAGACACCTGCAGTTTACGTAAACGTATGAGCTGCCCCACGTATTATTCATAATGGACCCACTATTTTTCAGGAGTTGCACAACATTACCAGTACAGAGGTCTTTACATACAAAGTTTTATGCTTTCTGCAAGAAGTGTATAGTTCCAATTTTCCAATCTAACTGTTCCATTGAAAGGCCTTTAAAAATATTGAGGTTCTCTCCAACTTAACTCTGTTATTTTATTACAATTTGGAATCATCCTAAATTAGTGTTTTTAAAAATAGGGAAATTCCCAATTTTTTTCAAATTGATTAACTTATCAAAATTTCTGAATCTATTTGGATACAAAAAAGACAGAATAATGAGTACACCTAAGAGCAAAAGTATGACCCAAAGAAAGAAAAACCTGTACACAGAAATTCAATGATATCTGTTCTCTATCACATTTACCAAAGCAAGCTTCTAAATGTGAAAAAAACAAACACAAATGAGAACAAAAAAAGACTAAAAATTAAATCTGGAGACAGTTCTCATTTTATCTATGAACAAAATTGAAAATATTGTTTTCTTAATGAAAATCAGAAGAGCGGTGAACTGCAGGAGCGATGATCTAAAACATGATGAAACACATTTTGCAGCATCAGTGTAGAGAACATGGTTCGTCTCCATGCAAATTTGGCAGATTTGTATGAAAACGTTTTAGCTCTTATTGTTCCTCTCTGCTGCCAACATTTGTATGTAATCTGGAAACCATGTTTACCACTTTAAAAAACCCCATGTGCAAGTGTAGCTCATAACACTAAATTAAACTCCTGCAATTTTCTCAAGTTTTATTGAAACCTCTGGTTTTACCTGCAACAAGTTCCTGTTACTATATTGGCTGTTTAGCGACTGATGTTGCTAAGTGCTTAAGCTACACTTTCTAGAACCATGGGGTGGCGTGATGCTTTGAGGATCATCTGATCCTCTGCTGCAGATGAGTGTAAAAGCACAAAGAAAGCAAGCAAATGCAAACTAACCTAGCCCACCTGCATGGGTCGTTTCACACTCCTCCAGGTCTTCGTCGTCACTTGAACACTCTGCAGAAGACCCAGTGTCATCTGTTGGGTGCTTCTTCCACAAATCCCATCCAGAGTGAGGAGAAAACCGAAAAACAAACAAACAGGGTGAACAGATAAGTTTAGACATTGTCTTATGACCTCTGTTGTCAATGACAGATCTTAGTGTCTTTTTGACTTTGTCTCCAAGTCATACAATCCAAAACAAAATCCAAACCACACAAATGAAAACTAATTTAGACGTGGAAAGTGTAATGCAGAAAGTTTTTAGTTAAAAATATGTTTGTAGCTAATGAGACTCTACTGTACTGATGTTCAGTGATGTTTAGAGTAATTAAAGTAATAAGTATGACGAAAGATTAATTGTTCCCCCCAAAAAAAACTATTACAGGTATGAATATGAAATAATGAATTGTGCCATCTTACATTTTTGAAAAGCTTTTAATGTTTACATAGATACAATGTTCACCAATGACTTTGAGCAGTTATCTTAAGCAGTTATCTTAATTTTCCCCAAATGCTTCTAGACATAAAAATGAAGCAAATAAATTAATACAATACACAATACACAAAAGATGATTGGTCATTGTTTCATCTTCATAACAAGTCAGGCTAATGGATTTACTATTTGCTGCCTTTATGTCAAACTAAACTAAGCCAAGATAAGCTAAGAAAACCCAGTGAGTATTTTTTAACTGAAGGACATCTGAAACATGTCTAAATGATCATAGATGAGTTATATACTGTACGTTGGGTTCAAACTCAGGACCTTACATTTACTTGCACAATGCCTTTACTGGATGAACTACACAGCTGCCCACTTCATGATGCACAATGAAGTCCACAACCTTTCATGTGTAACTGGTCAATGTTTCATTGTCATTGCTATAATAGTATTGACTTTTTTATTATCAATACATATTAAACCCCAGTCCTAATCTGCCTCAGAGAAACTCTGTCAGTGTTGCACAACCTCTGTGTTGCGAGCAACTAAACGGGTTCTGCTGTTTTATTTAATCTGAAACGAGTTTGTAGCCTCTCATTGGCCGTGTCAGTGTTCTAGATGGCCAATGAACAGCAAAAACCATGACAAGTCTGTCTCTAGCGATAATTGTCATTATGCCCGTTGAATGTTCAAACTTTTGAAGAAAATGACCACTGACTGCAAATCCAAATATAATTATGACAATGCTATTCAGCTCAAGGCTGAAAGTATTCAAACATAGAAACTGGAATACCCCCAAGCTATGCCAGGTGCTGCAGACAGGTCTTTCTCATTGGCTTTTTTCAACATCTCAGTAAGGCCAAGATCTCTGACAGAAAAATCAGAATCAAGCTCATTTATATTATTACACTATAAAGATTTCATCTAATTATTTTAATGCATTTTTATTAAGTGGTATTATAAAATTATTATTTTCATTTCATTATTATTTTTGCTTTTGTTTCTGGGACCACTTAGGGCTGAATACCCTGAGGTTCCTGCAGCTTGCCACTGATAACTGTAATCATATTTACTGCTATTCTCTCAAGGTTTAGCTCTTATTAAATAATTAAATTGGTTCATTCATAGTAAAACAAATGAAGCTTCCTTTGAGTTTTCATTTAAGCTTTTTCAGAATTTCCCAAACCTTAAAATGGTGCTTACTTTTTTATTATTTTTTTTATTATTTATGTAAAGTCTAAGCTTAGACCAACATTTAGAACAAGTAGTCCTGTTTCATCTAACATAAATGAAATATCTACCTCTAAATTAGGATTATGTATAAATTTCACACTAACTCATGTCTTGATCATGTGTTGAAATCAGGTCTGTTGCTGAGGGTAAAGATGATAAACTATGCTAAGCTACAGCTAGCTAAAATAAGATAAGTTGAATTATGTAGTATAAGGGAAATTCAGATAAGCTAAGATTATTAAACTATATATAAAGTAAACTATTCTAGACTAGCTAAGAAAACTAAGCAATATTTTAAACTTTTCAATATACATCAGTACCTAAAATAAATTATGCTAGGCTAAATTAAGAAAAGCTCTGAAAAATTTAACTATGGTAAGCAAAGCAAAGGCTTGGAAAAGGTAAGCTAAGCTAAATGAAACTAATGTAAGCTTAAATAAGATGTGAGTTTTTATCAATATTTGGTTTCAGGTCAGATTCTTACTTAAAATCGAGTAGTTGTTTAAAACTGATGCTACTAATTTATTTATTTACATGCTATTTTGGATAAATCAGTAGGTTGTGTGCAGTACAACTGAAATGATTGCTTTAGTCAGGTGGATGCAACCATGTTTTCTGCTTCTTTTATAATCATATTACAGTTAAAATCACTCTGTTAAATTGATTTATTTGCCTGAATAATTCACAGGTCAGAGTTAGGTGGCTTAGAAAAAAACAAAGATTCCTCTGAAAACTATTACTTCAAAGAACTGCACTGAAATTAAGTGAAAAGCTCTACATAAAAACTCTGACAGACATTTCAAAAACTTTGAGAAATATTAATCCAGACCCTTTTGAAAGATTACAGGAAAGTTTGGATAATAGGTAGACGGAAAAAACAATGACATACAATTTGGATGGCATTCCCACCTGTACTGTTGAGGAGGGCCTGTGTTTCCGTGTGGTTGTTGTGGAAATCATAGTGGTCATCTCAACAAAGTTGGTTGACATCTCTGGAGGCATGGCTGTGGTCCTTGCTGAACCTGCCACAATGGGCACATCACCCACCAGCCTCACACTGCCGTTGATCTTGATGTTGAAGTTGGCTTCAGCCGCCATTTTCAAAACCTTAAGGCCATTGTAATAAAGACCCGACAGCTGACCCTGAAAAGGTCGGCCTTGGTCGCTACCTCCAACTGCGATTGTTGCTTGAGTGTTGAAAATTGTAAGCTTCCGTCCTTGAGAAGACATCCACAGTAAGAAATTATCATTAAGAAGCACTTTTCAATAGGCATCACACTAATAAAATAAGTAGCTCTAAAATTATACAGTTTCCATGAAACCAAACACAAAGCTGAAATACTTGTGTATGTCTCTATTTATTAACACTGTAAGTTACTGGAAAAAAATTGATTTCTCAACAGTGGCTTAATCACTTTCATTTTATGTAGTTAAAAAAATATAATGGCCATTAATAGATCCTGTATTGTCTGACCTCAATGCAGTAAAATAAATAAAATTGTGACAAAATCAACGTTATATTCTAACAGCCTGCCAGGTAAGGTATCTCAAACCGCCACAGAAAAGTAAAGCAGAACAAAAGAATATATGATGGGCAACAGAGCAGGCCGAGTTTTATAGAGCTTACATATCACACTACTTTGTATATCTGGAAATTACACACTCAAATATCTTTCATTCAGTTAGGGTGTGTGCTAGTCTGAGTGCAGGCTGTGCGGTGGCACAGTTATTTGCAATGTTGCCTTGCAGCAAGAAGATTCTGAGTTCAAGTCCCTTCCAGTCTTTGTGTTGCCTGGAAATGGTGAGTTTACTCCACCTTTTGCCCATTAATTGCGAGAGATATGCCTCAGCCCCCCAGCAGGCCTTGTAAGGATAATCAAGTATGAATGAATGGATGGGCGGAGTGTCTGATCTCTTAGGTTAGGTACTGTCTGTTCTCTCGTACAGCAATAACCAGCTTCATGTTGTTGGGTGGAATTCGAGTCTTAATTTACATTTAGATGTTGCTTTAAACTTTCTTGAGTGATCAAAAAGGTTGAAATCACTGACATTTTAAAGTTAGAGCCCTGTGTAAATGCATTGCAGAAAAACACAAGATAACAACTACATGGACACTTTTGTGTAACTGTTAGAGGTGTAAACAGTCTGACTAAAGTAGTGTTTTATTTCTGATAACATATCACCATGCATTACTTTATGCATAAAAGCATCTAAACATCCTGCTGTCTTTTACATTAAGGCGGGTGATACTTTATTTCAAAATTATTGGTTTACTTGTTAATATTTATTTGGCTCCCTCACACCTGTTATATTCCTATTTTCAGCTTTCACACAAAACTATGCTTTTTATATAAATATACATTCATATTTATGTTGAACACAAAAAAAGCCTAATTTATTTAAGTAAATGAGAACACTCGTGATTACTTCAAAATCAGCAATTCTCACAGAACAGCTTTAGAGCATTCTAAAGAAAAATATGTATTAAAAGCTGAAACAAAGACATGCTTTTAATACTGCTATTTTATAGAACGGAACATCAGGACAGTGGTCACACACACAGAAAATGTTTAATATAAATTACCTTTCTCTTGTAGCCATTCTTCTACTGGTCTGACATATTTGAAAGGAATTTTCTTATTGGCCGTTTGATAGCGCTCAATGTCGCTGTTCCCTTTAAAGTTTAAGAAGACATTTATAAAGGCATTTATTGATATCAGAATCATGAAAAATTCAAGAAGACTTTACATCAGGTTAAATCATTTTAGCTGGAAGATTAGATTTAAATTAGACCTTGTTTGCTTCCTCACACATTAATTACCAATAGCTGCACTGTGAACCCCTACATTAGCATAGAGTATGCTCTGATGCCAGGAGAGTATCAGAATAATACTTCTGCTTCTAAAAGTAGTAAAAAATTGCAGGGGTGCACAAACACTGCATCTTCTAAACAGTGAATTTGCCATGACATCAAATGCACATTCTCTACTAAAGAAGAGTTTAATTGCTTCTAAATAAATTTATATATATATATATATATATATATATATATATATATATATATATGTATTAGTTAAGGTTATCATGTCATGGCATGAACCCTGGGTAACAGAAAAAAGCAAGATGTTATTGAACTGCAGGTTTGGGGTTTTAAAAACTCTTCATAGGATCACACTAACCATGATACACAGGTCACTGGGCAGCATGAGCTCTCATTAAAAATTAAAGACAGATTTTCTGAACTGTCTTCTCAAAGTGCAGCTTAAACATTCTCTCACATTAAACAATATTTTTTTTCAATGGATTCAAGATGAAAAAATTCTACAGTGTTCACAGAAAAGATCATGATCTCAGAGGTTTTATCAATGGCTCTGTTCAGAAGTCCAACCCAAAGACAGATTTAGTTTACTGATCAGCTAACTGTTGATTCAGTCAGAACAAAAAGACAAAGACCATTGAATGCATGGACACAGAGTTTAGGGGTTGAAATTAAATTGAGAACGACACTGGAGCAGAAGGACAGTCTATTTGGAACCTCCTTAAAAGAGTCTCAATTATCCCTATACACATGTCTGTGCTTTACCTCATCTTGTGATGGCAATGATTTTGGTAAATATGATGATATAAATATAAATATGATGATTTCTGAAGCAGTGACTTTTTCCAGCTGCGGCACAACAACATGACTCCATCGCCTCATCAGAGCTCTTTAAACAATTTGTTATATAGTTGAGAATTAACCATTATTGTTGTACCTGTTGGGAAATGCTCATTGATTGACCAGTTATCCACCTGCAGGGTAGCATTGCCACCATTCCTGGTGAAACGAACCACATGATACTTCCCATCATTCACTGGGGTGCTGCTTTCTTGAACACTGATGTCCTCAGTCCCAATGTTGAAGGTCACTCCAATCTTCCCTTGTTCCTAAAATAACAAAATACCATTGTTAAGGTGCTGGGAAGTAGGTACGTCTTCTCTTTATTTGTGTAGAAATACAAACAATATAATGAACTGAATACATTTTGATCTCGTGTGAAGTGTTCAGCATGGAGTACATCTAAAATGTATGGCAGTTTTTATATTTACTGATACAACATATTGGATTATTTTGCAACTGAAATGTGAACAGACAGAGGTTCATTGTGTCTGCGACAGTTTTGAATTTATGAAAGCAACACCTTTCTCGGTCTAAAGCAAGGAAGTGGATCAATCCTGCTTTGGGCTTGAGTTGTAGCTGATGAAACAAGGAAAATTTTACTGCTAAGAATAAATCTTTATGTTCAAATGCTATTGCATCTATAGTATTTTTGGAACATTTCTGAAACTATTCTTAACCAGAAATACCATTGCATATTATCAGAACTCATTAGAAAGCTCAAATTCAGTTTCTGTCTTTGGAAGCATGATGTCTACAACAAAAATAATTCAGGAATAATCATTGTCAACATGGGAAAAAAGAGACAGGTGACTCCTACTGTAACTTGCATAACAAGATATAATGTCATCATTAGTTTTAGTAATGAGCTGGAATAATCCAAACTTTTGCATGCCAGGACACCAGATGAGACCAAATCAAGGAAGAGTGGATGAATATTTATGAGTACTCACTATGTGCAGCATAAGGTAGTCCCCTAGACCAGGCGCGCTGTCAATTCTGACCAGGATACCATCTTTTAGGGATGTGCTGAAGCCAACGGTCAGTCTGTCGGTTCTGGTGCTCGGTCTCTCATTAGCTGGCCAGTTGAACGTAATGAGACCTCCCCCTTTGCCAAAGATGTATGTGGTTCCAGCTGAGGGGAACAGAAAGAGAATTAGAATTTATAAATCATCAGCCATAACAGAAAAGGTAAATGACTGGCCAATATACATAAAATCAATCCACAGGTTATTCTATTTAAACACGCTGCTTATTTATTTTGCCGGAGCTGTCCAAATGAGATCACAAATATCCTAATTAATAGGTCTTGTAGGGGTTGTCATCAAGGTTTATGGCAACAGCCACCAAAATACAGTTGTATCAATTGAGCAGACACAAAAAAGAAAAGAGTAAGAGCAAACTCTACCTAGATTTTGCCTAAATGCAGGAATACTGGTGACTGTGTTTAAAACAGAAGGTAAAACAATACATAGTAATGTAAATATTGAGAACACTGAAGTGGATTTGACCTCTTTAATACAGGTTGTTTTATTCAATACAAAATGTAGTAAATACCACAAATAACTGTTTTGATAGTTTTAATATCTGTTTTGACCACTCTTATTATTATGAGAAACTTATTTATATGTGAATGTACATGAACATTCTAATAAACCACTTGGACCAACTGTGGTTAGAGCATTACATTTGTATTCAGATAATGCACTGAGGTTGTTTGTTAATACACACCAATTTTCTGTATGTCCCCTTATTTGACAGTTCCTGTGCAAACAAAAAATACACAATCTGACACGTGTGCACAAACACAGAGGTGAGCTAATGCTAATGAGCAAGCCCAGGCAGATAAGACAATTCTGGGCTGATAATGCTCGTCACAAAAGCACTTTGTTGCCTGAGCCAGAAGACCCCAATCCCCAAAAGCCCTTACTGCTCTTCACAAACTGCTTTACAAATAAGTGACCTGTCAACACTGCAGTCGCCTCTATGCCTGCTGAAGAACAAGAAGAAAAAACTTTTATTTACCCCTAACAGAACATGCTAATACTTTATTGGGGAGGCAACTTTAAGTGCCTTACCAAATAATCCCATTTTTGTTTATTCAACTGCTCACCTGGAGACCTAGGGAAAGAAATGTGATTATCGCTGTCTTTATCCCTGGGGATTCTCTGCACAATGAAATATTTACTGTGAGCCTATTGTTTTAAACTCACGGTCAGAGAGACCAAGCAGAGGAAAAGTTATGATGTTGATAAGTGGCTACAGCTTTCTGCTAGAACGTGTTTGTTGATGTGTGTTTGCACATCAACAAAGACTACAGAGTAAGGCTAATGATGTGAGGGATTTTTTATAAACTACTCAAGAGATTTACTTAGAGCTGCAATTTTCAAACTCAATACCTAAATCAGCGGAAGAAGGTTCCAGAGGATTTCATAAGAAGCTTCAAAATAACATTATACTATGGTGGATATACTATGGTTCTGCATGAAAAGAAAATCTTTAGTGAAAACAGGATGAACATAACATGTTATAGAAAATGAAACCCTAAAATATATTCTACTCTGCCTGATGTCAGAATCACAAAAAATCCATGCATGGAAACTCAAAATACAAAAATATAAAAGCCTATCAAAACTTGGTGTTTAATCTTACCACCAAATGTGGTCTTTGTCCTAGTTAAGGACGTCTGTTGATTGATTCATCAGAATGGACAAATTGGTAGACACATACAATTTGTTCACATATGCCTGCTAGCTTTGGCTCGTCTCCTTCCAGTGGGATGTGCCCAGAAAACACATTAAGGGAGGTGTCCAGACCAGTGGTCCTAGTATAGGTCTCCCTTGGATGAGAGTGACTCATCTTAAAAAAGCAAAGATAAGACCCTGAGGTTTCCAAACTAGACAGCCTTTGCTCCAGTCCTGCTGGAGGCAACCACTGAAAGCAAGATCATAGTTATACACTCTGTGGTCCCCTTAAAGATGACATATCATGCAAAATCCACATTTTTAGCCCTTAAATATATTTTGTTGTGTACTTGGAGTATGTAGGAATGTAGAAACATTTAATTTAGTCTCTCCAGGTGTTGCAAAGATATCTTTATTTTCTGTTTGGGTCATATTTTCAGTTTTCTCTATCCTCTATTATGTTTTTTGAGCAGAAGAGCTAAATAAGGTCATGGACTTCTGGCTGATCAATTTCACGTATCCGCCATTTTTATTTCCTGCTGAGATTTTGTTCTTCAAACTCAAAAATGTTTTGCCGTTTTTGTCATGTTTCTGCACCGCTAGGTAATTGTATCTGGTAACAACCTACAAAATGGGTATAAGTGGAACACTCTTTGACCTCCAGGGGTGTGGGGGTGTGAGGTGCATCAGTAGCATTTAAAGAGACCGCTCCAAAATGAGTTGCTCTCAGATGCATTTCAGAACATGGGTGAAAGAGCAACATGTGGAGATAGAATATCAAGGAATTCAGACCAAAGCATTGCAGTTCCACTTTATATAGACCACAACTGAATGATTTATGTGTGAAAAGGAAGGATTTAAAAACATGATATATAAATAGGTCTTGTCTGAGTATTTCTTCTTGTACTTTGCTATTATTGGTTTCATCGATCTGAATAACCCTGTGTGTTATCCAAACCCTAACCATTCTACCTTCTAGCTCTTTGTCTGGAACATAGCTAGTTTCTTTGGCCCATATCCTGCTGAAAACCTACCCTAGACTTAACCAATTTGCCAGTCTGTTTACCCCTCCCTTGTGTATTGGCCACCTTCTAAAATCATGGCATTATGTTGTCTACTGGTAGTCCTATTTAAACAAAAATGTTGGTCACGTAACTACAAATCCAATATGTTTGAATTAAACACCAAGGGCCAATAGTCCTTGGCTGAACTCTTCTTGTGATATGCTCTCTAGTGAAAATGGTACTCTGGAATCCACAACCGATTATATGTCCAAAATGAAACAAGACAAACTACTTGAACTGCTAATAAACAAACTAAACTAAAGCAACACCTTGAATGCCCTGTTGGCCCATAACCTGCCTTTGACTGTCTACTCCAAATGGTTTCGATTATTGGACTAACTCAGGTCAGAGCCACCGGTATACAAACATACTCCAAAGCTTAACTGTAACTCCAACCCATAAATATAGAAGGCAAACAATCTTATTAATCTTACCCCAGGGTGCCATTGGGCTCTTAAAGTGGTGATGAGACTCTCCAGCCATCTGTTATCGCTCAAAGGACGTTGAGGAACTTACTCAATCTTGAGGAAAGTTTAAATATTCTGTTTCTTAAAATTATGATTTAATCAAAAGAGAAATAAAACAGAATATTTGCTTGTACCATACCACAATTATAGTGCAATATCTTTCAATATGTTCAATATGTCAAGATTTATATGCTGCTTGAGGCAAACAGTGCTGATGAACAGAAAACTTAGTTTTTAGGTGTGAAAAAGAAAAGAAAAATATAATTTGGCATACAAGATCCAATTAATCAAGGACTAGTTTGGTCAGATGGGAAAAAAAGGAAACTGAAAGAATAAAATAACTTTGAGTTTTTGCTGCTCATCAGCTGCCCCTAGTGTAAAATTCTGTTGCATGGTATTAAAGGAGAGCAAAGTGGACTACAACTAGACAAACCTCTGCGAGAATAAAAACTAAGACATCCTTTAAGAAAACGTAATAATTTAGCAAAAACAACATTAAAAGAAGTCTGTCCTGGAGCATACATCAGCTTACACAAACAAACAAATGAAACAAAGCAGCTTTTGAATATCTTTCTTTCTCAAAAACAAGAGTTAAACCCCAAAGAGCCTGATATTTTATATTTATTGAAGCCAAGACAGATTAGACTTTAAGAATGAGATCTTGCAAGCTCTCCCTGCACCTTCATCTGCTGATGTGCGTGCAACTACTTTCTTATATTCAAGCCAAGGCGTTACAATAACTTCACTATGTTTGATTGCATTAACAAAAAATATTTGTGTAACAACATTTTATTAGATTTTCTCCTTGATGTTTTACCACTCACCATGAGCACCCTTCAGAGTTGCTGGAAAGCCGTATATGGATGTAGTCTGAGAGGCGCGATGCCTCCCCACATATAGCTGTTGATGGAATGAGTCTGTTACCAACTGAGGTCTGTGGTTAGGGGATGAGCTCTGCTTTGCAGATGCAGCATGACATCCCAGAATGAGCCACCAAATCCAAGCAATCTGGTAAAGAACAATCAGTCCAGGATTTTGGCATGAACTCCTTTTCTTAGAACTTCGTAAAAGTAGAGCACCAATGGGGCACATGATGATGAATATTCAAACAGTCACACACGGCAGAATACTGAAGTGAAATAATCTCATGTTGAAGCAAATAAAGCAGATCGAGAATCGATGGATCACCAGTAATTCCAAACACTCCCGACTCGTCATGTCAGAGTTGGTTGAACTTGGTCAGTGAAAGAAAAAGAAGAATCCACCTGAGAAAAAGTATGTGTTGTTCTGAAACATACAATAATGGGCCATAAAAGATGGATCAACACATCCTCCATCCTCCTCTGTATGAAAGCAGTGGGTTCGCTGGTGCTCCTGACTGGACACTCCAAATGTGCTTCACTATTCTCACTTCATTTCTCCATTCACTCTTAAAAAGACATTTTGAGGAATCCTTAGAAAATAAATCACAAAATGAGCAACCCATTCGTAAACCTGAACTCTTTAAATCCACTGGAATATTTACTTTATTATGTTTCTCTCGTTTCTTCCTCTTTTTAAGTCCAAAAAGATTAAAATATCCTGTAAAGCACCATATCTCAGTGACAGTAAAACTCCTTCTCTGTTTGCAGTCGTCTATATCCATCTAGGACCTTCATTTGATGTATGCGCTCAGTCTGGACACTCTGTCTGTTTAACGAAAGGAACAGCAATGAACTGGATCCCATAGCTGCCACAGGATGAAAGAGAGGGAGCGTAGTGTGGAGAGGAGAAAAGAGGAGGAGGGGTTGGACGGCTGTTGAGGAGCTGCTGAGAGAAATAACAGAGGTAAAATAAAGGTGAAAGAGAGGCTGCAAGGATGCTGGAAATGTGGACACAACAAATCCAGGATGGAAAGACGAGATGGGGAAATCGGAACAAAACTACAAAGGCAGAGTTTGTTTACTCTGGGACAGAATTTTAAAAATATTGGATACAATTATCCTCAGAGAGCAAACAGAGGATAAAACGGAAGTGATTATTTTCGGGAATTGTATAAATGCATTTCAACCAATTGGAGAAAGGCAGGGTGCTCCTTGGACAGGTTGCTAGTCCATCACAGGGCGATATTGTATACATCTTAGTATAAATATATTGGAGAACTTATTTTATAATACCCATCTGTTTGGTTCTCACAAAGCATCAGAGTTCAAAATAACTTCAAAATGAAGCTGCATCATAGAGTATGTTATTTTTGTCTTTAAATATAGGAATTTTAACAGACATTTTTTAGAATAAATCCATTTGAAATTGAAACTTTAATTTAAGAATGACAATGCACCAAAATTAACTATATTTCATTTGCAAAGAGGATAATCGAGTAGAATTTGCTAATTGTTGCATTTAGTGACCAGCCTAACTGCTATTAACGATACAAGCCAAAAAATAATGCACTTCTTAATTAATAGAAAATACTTATAATCTGTACACAAATTAGGATGATCTCACAGTGTTGCTGAGGAACAGATTTGGATATGTTCAAGATTCAAAATTTTGTAAATGTGACAAACAGAATAAATGTTAGTTCTCAGGTGAACTTTAGGCATACAGCTTTTTATTGAAACAAGCCAGACAATGAATCCAAAACCTAAATAACTGGAAACAAAGTCATCTGTCCAACTCACCTCCTGAGTCTTCCAAGGTGTCATCCTAGTGGAACATACCCAAAACACCTTCTTAGCAGACACTTACCAGAAGCTTCTTCTGGTGGTCAATACAGATGTTGGGTCAAAATTTTCATCCATGAGCTTTACAACGATGAAGTAATACACACACGGTGGGCTTTCAGTGGTCACTTAAAATTTAAATTCTTCAGCCATAGTCATCTTGATTCCTCATCTGTCGGTAAAAATTGGAAAATATTCCACTGATCACAGTGATAATCCTGTTTCACTTTGTGTGCATGTTTAACACACACTTGATCAAGTCACAAAACAATTTTCGTCTGATTATTATTATTGTGTATACCCGCTTATACCCACAGGTTAATGGGGGGCTGGAGCCTATCTCCAGCAGTCACTGGGCAAGAGACGAGTTACACCCTGGACAGGTCATCAGTCCATAACAGGGAAACACAGAGACACATGGCACAAACAACCATATACGCACACACTCACTCCTAAAGCCTGGTTCACACGGCAAGATTTTAGAATTGTCAGTTGATGTTCAAACCCTGAGAGACCCCAACGATGACGATAACAAATAGTAGACATAACAAGTTTGGTGCTACAGTGTATGGTGTACAGCCACACGGTAAGCACAACACATCACACACAAACAGATTTCAATCACGGATGTCAGAAATCTCACAAAATGAGACATAATGTAGTCTGAACTCAAACATGAGTCCATGTTTGTTTGTTGTTAAAAACTGTGTTGAGATAGTTTCTGTTCTGATATTTCATTGAGACTATCTGGTTAATTACAGTTTAAATAAATGTGAATACATTTCTGGTGCACCAAGGCAGTTGTTTTGTCTTTTGTATTTTTGATTTACCTCCATGTTTTCATCACCTCTTTTTCTGATTGGCTACACATCACGTTCAACAGCCTGCATGCTTGTTTGTCCTTTTGGAACACCCCACATGCATGGAAATCGGGCCAAGAAAATCCATTGTGTTGAATATCCCAGATTTAAAGGGGGTGGGAGGCTGCTGACCTCAACTGGGGACATCGGGCGGTGGAAGGAGTTCTTCGAGGATATCCTCAATCCTGCCATCACACATTCCTTGGTGGAAACAGAGGCTGGGGACCTGAGCTTAGACTTTTTCATCACCCAGGCTGAAGTCACCGAGGTGGTTAAAAAACTCCGCGGTGGCAGGGCTTCGGGAGTGGATGAGATCCGCCCTGAGTACCTCAAGTCTCTGGATGTTGTGGAGCTGTCATGTTTGACACGCCTCTTCAACATTGCGTGGCGGATGGGGACAGTGCCTCTGGACTGGCAGACTGGGGTGGTGGTCCCCCTTCATAACTACAGGGGGATCACACTCCTCAGCCTCCCTGGTAAGGCCAGGGTATTGGAGAGGAGAATCCGGTCGATGCTCAGGAGGAGCAGTGTGGTTTTCCTCCCAGCCATGGAACACTGGACCAGCTCTATACCCTCCACAGGATTCTCGAGGGTTCACGGGAGTTTGCCCAACCAGCCCATATGTTTTTTGTGGACCTGGAGAAGGCATTCGACTGTGTCCCTCGTGGTGCCCTGTGGGGGGTGCTCCAGGTCCATCTTAGGAGCACTAAGTCAGACCTGTTCCCGGTGCATGTTGGACTCTGGCAGGGCTGCCCTTTGTTACCTGTCCTGTTCATAATTTTTATGGACTGGATTTCTAGGCGCAGCCAAGGGCCGGAGGGGGTCTGGTTTGGGTACCAATGGATTGGATAACCAATGGTACCAATGGATCTCTTCTTTTTGCAGATGACGTGGTCCTGCTGGCCCCCTCTAGCCAAGACCTACAGGATGCGCTGGGGCGGTTCGCAGCCGAGTGTGAAGCGGCTGAGATGAAGATCAGCTCCTCCAAGTCCGAGGCCATGATTCTCGACCGGAAAAGGGTGGCTTGTCCTCTTCAGGTTGGAGGGGAGTTCCTGCCTCAAGTGGAGGAGTTCAAGTATCTNCCAAGTCCGAGGCCATGGTACTCGACCGGAAAAGGGTGGCTTGTCCTCTTCAGGTTGGAGGGGAGTTCCTGCCTCAAGTGGAGGAGTTTAAGTATCTCGGGGTCTTGTTCACGAGTGACGGAAGAATGGAGCGGGAGATCGACAGATGGATTGGTGCGGCTGCCACAGTAATGGGGGCACTGTGCCGGTCCGTTGTGGTGAATAGAGAGCTGAGCCGAAAGGCAAAGCTCTCGATTTACCGGTCGGTCTACGTTCCTACCCTCACCTATGGCCATGAACTTTGGGTCATGACCGAAAGAACGAGATCCTGGATACAAGCGGCTGAAATGAGCTTCCTCCGTAGGGTGGCCGGGCACTCCCTTAGAGATAGGGTGAGGAGCTCAGCCATCCAGGAGGGGCTTGGAGTAGAGCCGCTGCTCCTCCACATCAAGAGGAGCCAGTTGAGGTGGCTCGGGCATCTATACCGGATGCCTCCTGGATGCCTTCCTTGGGAGGTGTTCCAGGCATGTCCCACCGGGTGGAGGCCCACGGGACGGCCCAAGACATGCTGGAGGGACTATGTCTCTCGGCTGGCCTGGGAACGCCTTGGGCTCCCCTCGGAGGAGCTGGAGGAGGGGTCTGGGGAGAGGGACGTCTGGATGTCTCTGCTGAGTCTGCTGCCCCCGCGACCCGGTCCCGGATAAGCGGAAGACAACAAGTACGAGTAATATTTATCAAGAATTATAATTTAAAATCATAATTTGAAAACAAAAATTAATTTCTTAACCAAAAATCGTTACTTATGAATAGAAATCAGAGATGTCCTCTGGTGTTGTGATTATGGGCTCAAAGCTCTTTAATAATTACAAATTATTAACCAAAACCACACACTGTCACTGTTTATTCAACCACTTCACCGAAGGTGGAGGATCTTTGACCTTGTTTTGACAGATAAATCACTCTTGCACGAAATAAACACAAACGCTTCTCTTAATTATATATAGGAAGATTTACTGAAGCCAAATAATCCTGATATACCATTATTCTGGTCCAAAAACCTTCACCTAACTAACAAGCACTATTCTACAAAAAAGGAATAAAAATGACTACCTAACAATAATAATAAAAGAAAAATATATGCACATTTAGTGTCTATGAAGATCAAACCAGTAGTTTTATGGACAAAATGTGTAATTTGGGTTAAATGGAA
>JAHUTJ010034089.1:582-20395 GCA_036250325.1 Characodon lateralis
TTTTAAATAATTCTGTTGAAGCATGTTTGAAAAGCAATGTCTGACTTTCATTTGTTCATTTTCATAGAATTTTTATTCATTATTACCTTTGTCAGATTCAAGTTATTTTTGTGACCATTGTGGGTTTTTCTTTCATTAACAGAGGGGTACCAACAATTTTGTCCATGTGTGTATATGTAGGCTATAGCGGCGCACTCAAAGACATTGCGATGAAGTACACAGTTCCTTCTTACTTAACATAACATAACAGAAGTATCAGTGCTGCTGAATGTGAGGATCTCTCTCAGTTCTCTCAGGCAGGTTTGTGGATGGGTTGCTCTGCAGCCACCAAGCCACGCTGCAGTCATTGAGTCATTAAGACTTGAACTCCTCTGTTTATCAAAGTATTCCAGAATCAAATGTGAAGCCACACATCTGACATCTAAAGTTTGGTTCTGAATGGTTCATGAAACAAGTGATGCGGAATTCTGAAGCAGATCTACAACAGAGTTGCTTAAGAAGTAAACGTTCTGACCCTAACCTAAATGACCCTAACCTAAATGAAATGCTTTGGCTGGATATTAACAGAGCTTTGCATGAACAGATGTCCTTAATTTGTGTTAAATAGATTCTGATGATGTTATTGTCATGTAATTGTCTAAATGTGTATCTTTAAAGGTATAAATGTATTTCTTTTTATTAGTTTCAATTGTTTTCTCCTACATGCATTTATAATGTTTCTCATTGGTTAGTTGTTTTTTTTTTTTTCATCTGCTTGCATCCAGGACACACACACTGGTGTTTTCATACTATATAAAACTACCTTAACCATAATGCATTTCTCTTATTTATTTATTATTTAAGTCCCTAGTGACCCCAAAGCGCTTTACACTATAGTCAGTCATAACCAGTTTGCATATTGGATACACTTCCTGGCCACTTTATTAGGCGCACCAGTTGAATTGGTTGTTAACACAGGAAGCAAATCAGTCAATCACATGTTACCAACCCAATGCATTTAAGCATTGTTGCAGTTCAAACTGAGCTTCAGATTGGGCAAAAAAGGGAATTTAAGTGCTTGGCACGGTTGTTGGCACCAGTCTGGCAGTTCTGAGGATTTCAGAAAATGATCTACTTAGAATATCACACACAACTATCTCTTGAGTCTACAAAGAATGATCTGAAAAAAAGAAATATTCAGTGAGCTGCAGTTGTTTGGCTAAAAATTACTTCTTGGTTTCAGGAGAAAATATGCCAAAATGTGTGAAAAGCAACAGTAGGTCTAGTAACTCCTTATTAAAAATTAGGATTAATTGGAATGTATTTACCTGACTTTTGTAAAGTGCCTTGAGACAACATGTTGTGAATTGGCGCTATATAAATAAACTGAACTGAATTGAATTGAATTAAAACCAAAGTGTGTGGAATACTATCTTAGAAAGCACAACAATTTGAACGTTTAAGCAGATGAGCTACAGCTGCAGAAAGTCAAACTGGCATCCACTTCTAAGAACAGGAAACTGGAGCTACAGCTCCACAAAACTGGACAATAGGTTGGAACATTGATTGCCCCAAGTCTCGATTTCTGCAGTGACATTCAAATGTTAGGGTCCAAATTAAGTGTAAACAACATGACAGTGTGGATAGATCCAGCCTACAATTCTGGCTGATGGTGGTGTAATGGTGTGGTGAAGCAAAATAGAACCTTTGCAATGCGGTGAAACAGATTTGCATCATGGATGTGCTTTAATTTGATGCTATCGAGTCACCGTGAAACGGAATCTTGTAGGAATGTTTCTAAATCCTTGAATCTATGCAATGAAGAAATAAGGCAGTTCTGAAAGGGCAAAGGGGCAGGGAGGGGTGTCCATCACTACGTTACCATGATGGTGTACCCAGTAAAAATCAAGTTCCAACAAGTCATATTGTTTATGAAACTCTAATCTTACAACAGTCTGAAGTGCAACCCCCCAATCCCCACTTCCCTAGCATATACTTTAATGTACTTTGGTGAAATGGTAAATGGCCTGCACTTGTACAGCGCTTTTATCCAAAGTGCTTTACAGTACAATCAGTCACCCACCCATTCATACATGCATTTACAAGGTAGGCTACATTGTAGACATAACTTCCCTGGGGCAAACTGACAGAAGTGGGGTTGCCATACAATCAGAGCCACTGGGCCCTCTGACCACCATCAGCAGACGAGGTGGGAAAGTGTCTTACCCAAGGACACAACGACATAGCGACCAAGACAGACAGAGCAGAGTTTTGAACAGGCAATCCACCGTTTACAGGATGAAGCCCTACCACCTGAGCCACCGTCAGTTTTATATACCTGTTCCGTTTCCAACAAAATAAATGGATTTTTTGGAACAAAAAATTTCTCAACACATTTCCTATGTTGCTTGCATGGTGTTTGATTCTAAAGATTTAACTAAGTTATTTCTGTTTGGAGCAAGGCATCATAAAAAATATTTGTAATCTAGTTACATAATTTTCTGCACGTCTTGCATTAAATATAACCCTTAACAGTGTGCTATAATGAGCCTGTTGTCGCAAATCTAGGGGTCAAATGGACCCTCGATCTTAAATTCGATTCCAGCTAAGGCAGCTAGCTAAAATAAAGCCAATTCTCACATTTGTGATGCATTTTATGTAGGGGTCAGTTTTTCGTCTATCACTTTTCTCCAGAGGGTGCAAAATGCTGCAGTTTGTCATTTAACTTGCACTCAGAAGTTTGAGCATATCTTCCCCATTTTAGCTTCCCTTCACTGACTGCCTATTCCTTTTAGAATTCATTTTAAATTATTTTATTTGGTCTTAAAGCCCTACATGGCCTCGCTCCATCCTATCTCTGAACTGTTGCAGCCGCATACACCTAACTTCCTCTCAGGTCAGCTGATGAACTGCTCCTCACTGTACCTCTGACAGTAAACTTAGAGGAGACTGGGTTTTTGCTGAACCAGCTCTCAAATTATGAAATGATCTGCCTTTGGAAATTAGACAGGTGACTTAAATCTCTTCTTGGATGGCTGTATTTTACCATGGACCCAAAATATGCAGGACTGAAACTTGCATCAGGCAAATATTGGCGCGAAAACAACACAAACAAAGCATTCGTTAAAAGTTACGGACAAAAATAAAACCCTGACAAGATTTCACATTCAATGTGTTCACGTGTGACCCCATACCAGGGTCTCGGGCACACCTGATCCAGCTCTCATGCAAGCCTAAATAGGACATGAACACAAATCGTCTGATGCAATATTGTCACGAGATCAACTTTTCAGCCCACACGGGTGTTTGTTTAGAAGAGAAGGTTGCCTGAAACCACCTGACGTAAACCACAACCCAGAGCGCGCATGCGCTGGGTTTTTCTAAAAGCTACACTGTATATAAGTACGCGTTCGTTCCTTTAAGGATCATTTCATCTCAACACCGGTAGTCATGGGCAGCCCCGGCGAGCAGAGCGCGAAGTCCGCTGCTGACAACAATCTGGAAACATTAGAAGAAAGAGCACCGATGACTCAGGTGAGGTTATTACAGCAACGTCGAAGTTTAATATGCCTTTATTAACACTCATTCTCATAAACATCTCCAAAGTACAACGTTACTTAAAATGGGGGTTTGGCTTTGCGATAAAATCCAAAACCTCAGAGCGATTTCTTTTTGTTTTCCAATGGATGTGAGGGGCTTGGACGGGTCGGGATGGGGGTGGGATGGCGGGGTCTGGGGATGTTAAAGGGGAGGGCAATCCCGGCCAGGCGACATGACGTTTCCAAGGAAGTGCACATGACCTAGAAATCTGTTTGACTGCTTTCCTTTTGTTTCAAACGCCAAATGTTAAACCACGGTACAGGTAACCTAACCACGGTTATTTGTTGCCTCTTGGTCCAGGTGATGACGTTTAAAACGTTCAGCATGCAGAGTTTCATCAAGATGATGCAAGCAGTGGCCATGAGAAGCTGCACAAAAGCCTGTCAGTTCTTCTGTCTCCCTGTTGTTGAAAAGAGCGCATGTTCCCCAGGTGAATAGTGGTAAAATTACTTTTTGTTATAAACATACTGTATGTAGAAATATGGAAGTATGGGTGCCAAACAGTTCAAAATCAACAAATCACGATCGATTTCACTACTCTATATAAATAAACTTACCTTACCTTACTCTTTACAGATAAGACGCCTCATTTCGGGGAGAAGAAAAATGCACAAGGTAAGCCGGAGTTTTTATTACTCGATCTCTGTTTTTAGACTTATGCTTCAAATAATTCAGTTTAGGAGTCTTTGTTTGTTTCTTTCTTTTGCTTTATTTACATTGTAAGATAAATCTAATTAGGCATATGTGGATTATTTAAATGCCAGTTGGGTCACACTTTTTATTGGAAGCAGTAAAAAAAACAACTGATGTTTTTCTGCTGTGACGCCACTCTGGAAAATCAACTTCCTATTTTTATATTCTCTTTCGTTTTTCACTACCTCAATTCACTGATAGATCGACTGCTGAGTCCGCCCTCTACCGTCCTGATCATCAACATCAGCAACTCTACCCTGATCGATTGCGTCATCGGGGATTCCCACCTCTCCGCAGCGGCTGAACTGCAGACTCTGATGCAGGAATCAGACCTGGAGAAGACCGGTAGGTAACAACTGCAGCTCACACTCGTGCGTCTTGTGATTTTGTTTTTTTTTTTTTGCATCTAAACAAATCGCAACTCTCACCTTGCATTGACGATTCTCTTGCTCACCTGCTGCAGCCGAGGTGAGTTGCAGCTGCTGTCACAGGCGGCAGGAGGCAGCACAGCCCGCTCCTTCAGCAGCTCTCCGTGCACCCGCTGAGCATCTGAACATCAACATCCTCAGCTCGCGCCTCAACAGCGTCATCATCGGAGACAACAACTACATGAACATTCAGCAGAACGAGCCGTTTGACTAAAACCCAACACTGCTCACACACTAGGGCAGGGCTGTTGAGTGGTGGATGGATTTCCTGAAGACACCTTGTTTTAGTTCTCATTCAAACATTCTCACTGACATCACTGCTGGTTTATTGCTCTGATCCCATGTTATGTGAACATGTCGAACAGAGCTGCTGAAAAAAAGTCTAGTACAAACAAAAGCACAAATCAGAAAATAACCCTTCATGGAAGACTTTAGTGTTGTGGAATGCTGGGGATTCTGCTTCTCTGATTTAAAGAGCTGGAAACAGAAGAGCCACAACGTTTGCTGTGAGGATCTTGTGATGACTAATTTCTGTGCACTGGGTAAAAAGATTTATTTTTTTAGTTTACTGTATATAGTATGATTGTGTGACAAATATCAAGTTTGTAGCTAAAATCCTATCATGATAATGGATTATGATGATGTGTATGACCTATGGTCAGTAAGAGTAAACTAGTCAGTATTTATTTTTTGTATTTAATGTTTCTGACTCGTTTTTGTATTTAGGAAAAGCTGTAATTGTACAAATTGAAAAATCTAATTTAGGCAAGGCAAGTTTATTTGTATAGCACATTTCAGTTTAAAGTGCTTTACATGATGAAAACATAAAAATACATTGCAGAGGTATAATAAAGGCAAGTAAAGAACTACAGACTAAAATTAATGGGTAATTAATGGGTTTTTACACTGATTAAAAAGAACTCAGGGTTTTAGTGTTTTTAGTCTTCTGGGAGTTTGTTCCAGATAAGTTGAGTATACAACTTGAATGGTGCTTCTCCATGTTTGGTTCTGGGGATACAGAGTAGACTTGAACCAGAAGACCTGAGTGGTCTGGAGGGTTGATACAAACCCAATAAATCTTTAACGTATTTTGGTGCTAAGCCATTCAGTGACTTATAAAGAAGTAATTTAAAGTCTGTAATTTAAATTCTCTGAGATCCAGGGAGCCAGTGTAAGGACGCAAGGACTGGGTTGATGTGCTCTACTTTCTAAGTTTTAGTGAGGATGCTGGCAGCAGCGTTCTGAATCAGCTGCGGCTGTCTGACTGACTTTTGTGAAGACTCTTTTGCAGTAATCAATGAGAAACTAGTGAATGAGGTTTTCTTCTAGATTCTGCTGGAATATTTGTCTTTTAATCCTGGAAATGTTCTTCAGGTAATAAAAGGCAGACTTAGTGACTGTCTTTTGTGCCTCTAGAGGTTCAGGTCTGAGTCCATCACTATACCCAGATTTCGGGCCTGATCAGTGGTTTCTAGCTGTAGTAAATAATTACTTCAGTTTTGTGTTTATTTATCTGAAGAAAATTATGGCACATCCACACATTAATTTGTACTATGCATCTTGCCAACGCTTGGCTTCCTAGCCACCTGGTGACTGTAATCCCATTTTAAATAAAGTTTATACTTTTCTATTTGTAATATTCTTCAAAGATACTGCTTCTGATCTCTTGGCTTTTTGATTTTGCTATATGTTTCAAATGACTAAGATTTTGTAGACTTTTTCAAAATAAAGACATGCATAAAGTAAAACAATTTTTGTCAATTTTTACTTAATTTGCAAACAATTGTCTTTTAGGAAATGTCACTTCTTCTTCTTCCCTTTTCTTTTATTGCCTTTCTTGATCTCGTCTGCTTTTTTGAAAGCGCCGAAGCCTCGGCGGACCATACAGGCTCTCCACCAGGCCTGAAGCTGCATAGATCAGAACATGAATATCAGTAGATTGAAAGGATTTCATGAGCTTCCAAGGTCCATCAATCTCGGCTCTAATTGGATGTTACCTTCGTGGCAGCTCTAGCCTCTGTCTCCTGTTGACGTAGTTTCTGTTGCTCCTTTTTGTCTTCCATCACCACCTGTTCCATCTCCCTGAACTGAAACCAACAATCATTGGTAATTTAAAGATGAGCTATGTGATAGCTGTTCTGCCATGAGTACTGCTCACCTTCCTCCTCATCTCCATCAATCTGTCTAAGTTCAGAGTTCTTTTGCAGCCTATGTTATCAAGCTTCTTCTGCGTATCATTTTGTATCTGCTTAGTTTGCTGCTTCCACTTGTGCAGCGTCTGTTGCAGCTCCTAATGAGAAAAATAGAATCTGTCATATATTTTGTAATAACACAATAGCACTTTGTGGTACCCTCCCTGTAAAGAGTCATCCACTCAGATAAAAAAAAATCAGTTTTCAAATAATTTCATTTATTAATGGAAAAAAGCCAAAAACAAACTGGCTCTACATGAAGACATAAGGTGTCTGTTAGTTAAATCATGAATTGCCTGTTATTTACATTTCTTGCTGAGTTGAATTTCGCTAACCACACACAGACCAGATTTCTGCTGGACCTCTTCAATAAAGAAAACTACGGTGGCTGGGAGGTGCAAACCAATATTACAAAATCTGAAATACTTTTACAAAGTTTGAGACAAATTCACATTTCAGAAAACAATTTAACAAGAAGTGAAACACTTTTACAAGTCCCGAAACAAATTAACATTTGAGAAAACTAATTAACATTTCAGAAAACAAATTAAAATTTCAGAAAACAAATCTACATTTCAGAAAACACATTTACATTTGAGAAAACAAATTAACATTTCAGGAAACAAATTTACATTTGAGAAAACAAATTAACATTTGAGAAAACTAATTCCTCTTTGCATCGGTCCCTCACCGGTTCCCCCTGCAGGTGGTGGGCCCACTGGGGGATGGCATTGTGTCTCTACTTCGGGCTTGGCCTGGCCGGGTCCCGCAAGGAGCAACCCAGCCACCAGGCACTCGCCGACGGGTCCCGACCCCAGGCCTGGCTCAAGGGTGGGACCCCGGCTCTGCCGTACTGGGCGACATCATGTGCCTCGTTTGTGTAGTCTTCATGAGGGCGTCTTGAACAGCTCTTTGTCTGACCCGTCACCTAGAGCCTGTTTGCCATGGGAGACCATACCAAGGGCATTTAAGCCCCAGACAACATGGCCTCTAGGATCATTCGGGCACTCAAACCCCTCCACCACGTTAAAGTGGCGGTTCAAGGAGGGGGCGACGGACGAAGGTGGAGACCTCGGCGGCCTGATCCCCAGATGCTTAGGCCGGCTCTAGGGACGTAGAATGTCACCTCACTGGGGGGGAAGGAGCCTGAGCTTGTGCGGGAGGTCCAGAGATATCGACTAGAAATAGTCGGGCTCACCTCCACGCATAGCGTAGGCCCTGGAACCCATTTCCTCAAGAGGTGCTGCATCTCTTCTACTCTGGAGTGGCCCACAGGGAGAGGCGGTGGGATGGGGTAGGTATGCTTGTTGCCCCCCAGCTCAGCCGTCTTGTGTTGAGGTTTACCCTAGTGGATGAGAGGGTCGCATCCTTGCACCTTCAGGTTGGGGACAGGTCTCTGACTGTCGTTTCGGCCTACGGGCCGGGCAGCAGTGCAGAGTACCCGGTCTTCTTGGTGTCCTTGTCAGGGGTGCTGGATAGTGCCCCTCCTGGGGATTCCATTATTCTGCTGGGAGACTTCAACGCCCACGTGGGAAACGACAATGACACCTGGAGAGGCGTGATCAGGAGGAACCCATCAGTGCACTTGGCACCAGGACACCCTAGGCAGGAGGTTGACGACATTGTTGTCATATCGTCAGACCTTCGGCCGCATGTTCTGGACATGCGGGTGAAGAGAGGGGCTGAGCTGTCCACTGATCACCACCTGGTGGTGAGTTGGATCCTCTGGAAGAGGAGAAAGCTGGACAGACTTGGCAGGCCCAAGTGTATAGTGAGGGTCTGCTAGGAACGTCTGGCAGAGCCCTCGGCCGGGGATGTATTCAGCTCCCACCTCTAGGAGAGTTTTAACCAGATTCCGAGGGATGTTGGAGACATATAGTCCGAGTGGACCATGTTCTCCGCATCTACTGTCAATACTGCTGCTCGTAGCTGCGGCCGTAAGGTCTGCGGTGCCTGTCGCGGGGCAATCCCCGAACTCGGTGGTGGACACCGGCAGTAAGGGACGCTGTCAAGCTGAAGAAGGAGTCCTATCGAGGATCTCCTCAATCCTGCCATCACACATTCCTTGGTGGAAACAGAGGCTGGAGACTTGGGGTTAGACTCTTTCATCACCCAGGCTGAAGTCACCAAGGTGGTTAAAAAGCTCCGCAGTGGCAGGGCTTCCGGGGTGGATGAGATCTGCTCTGAGTACCTCAAGTCTTTGGATGTTGTAGGGCTGTCATGGTTGACACGTCTCTTCAATACTGCGTGGCGGTCGCGGACAGTGCCTCTGGACTGGCAGACTGGGGTGGTGGTCCCCCTTCATAAGAAGGGTGACCGGAGGGTGTGTTCCAACTACAGGGGGATCACACTCCTCAGCCTCCTTGGTAAGGCCTACGCCAGGGTGTTGGAGAGGAGAGTCCGGCCGATAGTCGAACCGCGGCTTCAGGAGGAGCAGTGTGGTTCTCGTCCCGGCCGTGGAGCACTGGACCAGCTCTATACCCTCTACAGGGTACTCAAGGGTTCATGGGAGTTTGCCCAACCCGTCCACATGTGTTTTGTGGACCTGGAGATGGCATTTGACTGGTCCCTCGTGGTGCCCTGTGGGGAGTGCTCCAGGAGTAAGGAATCGGGGGCCCTTTATTAGGGGCCATCTGGTCTCTGTACAAGCGGAGCAGGAGTTTGGTCCGCATTGCCGGCACTAAGTCGGACCTGTTCCCGATGCATGTTGGACTCCGGCAGGGTTGCACTTTGTCACCAGTCCTGTTAATAACTTTCATGGACAGGATTTCTAGGCAAAGCCAAGGGTCGGAGGAGGTCTGGTTTGGGGACCAGCGGATTTCGTCTCTTCTTTTTGCAGATGATGTCGTCCATTTTGCAGATGACGTCGTCCTGCTGGGCACTCCCTTAGAGATAGGGGGAGGATCTCGGCCATCCGGGAGGGGCTCGGAGTAGAGCCGCTGCTCCTCCACATTGAGAGGAGCCAGTTGACGTGGCTCGAGCATCTATATCGGATGCCTCCTGGAGGCCTTCCTTGGGTGGTGTTCCAGGCACGTCCCACCAGGAGGAGACCCAGGGCACGACCCAGGAGACGCTGGAGGGACTATGTCTCTCGGCTGGCATGGGAACGCCTTGGGCTGCCCCCGGAGGACCTGGACGAGGTGTCTGGGGAGAGGGACGTCTGGGCGTCTCTGCTGAGTCTGCTGCAACCCGGTCCCGCAACCCGGTCCCGGATAAAGCGGAAGAGTACAAGTACGAGTACAAGAAAACTAATTAACATTTCAGAAAACAAATTTAAATTTCAGAAAACAAATTTACATTTCAGAAAACACATTTACTTCTCAGAAAACACATTTACTTTTCAGAAAACACTTTAGCAACACAAAACATTTAATGTTTTGAAAAACATTTACAAATGACAAAAACTAAGGGAAAGGGAATGTACCAACTCGGAAGGTTGACCCGGAAGTAATAACAGGAATGCTTATGGTGACCCAAGATGGATAGCAGTCGAGTGGTGTTTTGCGGCACAAATATGAGTAGATTAACTCAGTTTTGTTTTTCGTGTGGTTGGTCCTTAGGGCAAGCTCAATTAGTGGCAGTAGGAACTACAAATAGTACTTCCGCCAGCCCACCACCAGTAATTGGAAAATGGCTTGTCATTATAGTTGTAACTGTGAATTGTTACCCACAGAAAATAAAATGAATTACTTAAAAACACGTTGGCACTTTGTGGAGTCCCTGGCCATGAGGGTGCCAGATGGTGCCAGACCAGCTGTATAAGGATGATGCCACGGCGGCTGACTCTGTTTTACTGCGATCAAGCCAGCTGCCTCCACTTTGAAAATGACGGTCAAATCAGCCCTCGCGCGGTTTTATTGTGTGCCAAAACATCATGAATTTGAATTACGGCAGTGGCGCTTGCTGAGATCTGAGTAAAAGTAATATTTTTTAAAACCACTGGATCGTGGTGATTGGTGTCATTGTTGCTATGTAGATATGACATTTTAGTTTTTGTCACTGTTTTATGTGGTAATTTGTGTTCATTATTTCTGAATGTCCATTTATATTCCCTAAGCTTCCACGCTTATTAAAACAAAATTGTTTTCAGTGACTAGTCTCACTTCATGTTGACAGAAGAACACCTCCAGGTGTCATTTATCAAAATTCACCCACATCTGATGTGGAATTTCAAAATTAAAGGCCTTAAAAATAAGTAATTTTACATTTATTTACCCTAAGTTTCTGTGTTTATTGCAACAAAACGGTTTGTTCCCAGTGATTACTCTCACTTCAGGATGACCAGAGAACACTTCCAGATTCCTCTCATTGAGTTTCATCAAGACCTGATGTGGAATTTCAAAAATAAGGCTCGTCAATGTCAGACATTTTCCATGTATTTTTTACAAACTTGCCGAATATGTTCATGATATCATGTTTTATTGTCCGATCATTTGTGATCTTTTAGCACTTACATACAGTATGTTTTAAGGATGACTATATGCGACTGCCACACCTAATGCAGTCCAGCACCTAAACAACTGAAGGGGTAGTTACGTAACAACGGAAACGGGGCGAACGCCACTCGATTGCTGTCCATCTTGGGTCACCATGAGTGCTCCCGTTATCACTTCCGGGTCAGCCTCGGAGTTGGTACATTCCCTTTCTGTTAGATTTTGTGATTTGTAAATGTGTTTTGGGACTTGTAAAAGTGTTTTGTGTGTTGTTAAAGAGTTTTCTGGGATGTAAATGTGTTTTCTCAAATGTAATTTGTTTTCTGAAATGTAAATTTGTTTTCTGAAATATACATTTGTTTCCGAAATGTTTGTTTCTTGAAAGGTAAATTTGCTTTCTCAATGGTAAATTTGTTTTGGGACTTAAGGTTGTGTTTAATGTCTTGTTAAATTGTTTTCCGAAATGTGAATTTGTCTCAGGCTTTGTAAAAGTGTTTCAGATTTTGTAATGTTGGTTTGCATCTGCCAGTCACTGTAGAAAACCCCATCTGACAACATGAAAGTAATTTTTAAAGGCTTTGGTAATCTAATGAATCCCAGTGAGAGCCATTATCCACAAATGGAGAAAACATGGAACAGTAGCAAACGTTCCCAGGAGAAAGGTCCGAATAAACCTTGTACTCCCAAGAGGTCATCAACAACTCATCCAGTCAAAAAAAGTATGTGTGGCCATCAGTTTGTGAATTTAAGCTTAATCACACACAGATTATGCAGCACAACAACGATCAGAAGCCCACAAGCAAGTTTACGACTGAATGGCTCAAAATTAAATGTTTTGGAGTGAGTAGCATAGACTTAAATCAGATTTAAATGTTTATGCTAAAAAATGTGGCTGAATTGAAACAATTTTGCAAAGAAGAATGGGCCAAAATTTCTCCACAGCAATGCAGAACAAACTGTAATTACCATAGGGAGGCAAATGCGTTTCAGATAGGTCAAGATTGGTTTGATTTGCTTTTTCTATTAAAGAATACAATAAAATTATCACTTGAAAACTGCATTTTGCATTTACTTGGATTACATTTGTCTTGTAGTAAAATTTGTTTGATGATCCAAAACTTTTTATGCAAAGGTTTCATCTGTAAAAACAATCCTGTGATTTTGCTGCCTTGTATGAGGGTTAATTATGACGTTGCCTCCACCTCTGCAGCTAGTCATTCAGTTCAGTATCTTATGAGTTTTTTAACTGAATATATCCATAAATGCCTGGTGATTTGTTAATGCTATCTAAACTTGGTTCCCAGTTGTTAGCTTCAAGTCCCAGTGTCCATATTCAAAAAGATAAGGAATCTCTTTGTTAGTTCTAGTTCCTGTAGTTTCCGGAACCAAATTTTGCTTCCCACAACTAGATTTTGAATAAACTGCATGAGAACTGTACACAGCAGTTGGACTAATCCCAAACTCTACATTTACATCCTATTTATCATGTTGCTTCACCAACCTCATCTTGATTTTGGAGGAATTTCTTAGACTCCTCATGAAATCTCTTCTCTTCTCCAAGCTGTTTCTGCAGAAGCTGAGAGCAAAAATAAAAAATACAAGGAGAAATACAAAACATGGCTGAAGTTACATTTACCTGAGGAGAAACATCTGGCACTTATTTCTGGGATTTGGGGTGACAAGAATGACTTGGAGACTGATGTACCTCCAGCTGGTCCTTCAGCTGAGCTAACTGCCATTTCTCTGTTATCATTTGCTGGGACATTCCCACAGTTTCTGGTTTATTATTCTTCTGCATTTTGGATCTTTGGTACTTCAGCTCATCCAAAATAAAGTCCATTTTCTGTGGGAGAAGGTTTTTGGAAGAGTTTAGCCTCCAGGATGATATTTTCTTTAGTTGACTGTAAATCCTGCAGAAATACACTCACTGACTACTGTATCAGGTACACATTTTCAATTGATTTGACAACAAACTGCAAATAAGCCAATCTCATGCACAATGGGAAATAAAATGGATTTCAATTGAATTACTTTGAATGTAACATTGCTGTTGGTGCCAGAAGGGCTGGTGTGAGTATTTCACAAACTGCTGATCTAATGGGATTTTCCCACACAACCATCTGTTGGCTTTACAGAGAAAAGTCAGAACAAGTAAAAATATAAATTGAGCAGCATGGACAAAAATGCCTAACTGAGGTGGTCTTTGTAGAAGGTGCAGACTGGTTCGATAGGATAGAAAGGCAGCAGTGGCTCAAATAACCAAGTGTCTCAACCAAGGAATGCAGATTACAATCTCTGAACACACAACATGTCAGTCCTTAAAGGAGATGGGCTACAGCAGCAGAAGAGCAGACCGGGTGCTTCACCTGTCAGCTAAGGATAACATAATGAGGCAACAATTCACACAGCTTCACTAAAATGAGACAAAAATGGATCAAAACGTTTGACTGGTCCAAAGAGTCTCAATTTTAGCTGTGACATTCAGATGTCAGGGTCAGAATTTGACAAAAACAACATATAGACATGGATCTATCTTGCCTTTTATCAACGCTTCAGCCGGCTGTTGGTGGTTTTCTTGTCACACTTTGCGCCTCTACTGTGTCAACTGTGCATCTTTTAAACACCACATCCTACTTGAGTATTGTTGCTGACCATCTTCATCTCTTTTGACTACAGTGTATCTTCTGATATATGTATCTTCACCTTCTATAAATGATGCACTTGGCCCTGTCTTTCAATGTTTAACCCTGTTTCTCTCCTTGACATCGCTATTGGCTTTTAGTGTGACTAACTACACTGCCTAGCCAAAAAAAAAGTCACCACCTGGCCACCTGGAACTAAGCAAATCATTCCAGTAGAGCACATTTTAGACTTAGTGAAACAGATGTTTCGCATCATGGATGTTGTGCCAGCAAATCCGCAGCTGCTGCGTGGTGCTAACATATTAATATGGACCAAGATTTCTGAAAAAAGTTTGGACACCTTGTTGACTGCATACCTGATAAAGGGAACAGTGACCAGTGAGTGTACATAAACAGACTGTTAATTTCTCACATGCAATTGATCCTTTTTGTCCATGATTTCTAATTCTTGTCTCTTCAGAGCCTGTTTTTTCTGTTTCAGCATTGTTTCTTCCTCTCTGAATGGGAGATATACCACATAGCTTATGTTCTAAAAAAAAAGACTCATGTCTTTAGTAGAAAAACTAGCTAAAAATGCAGTGATGAACCTTTTCTGCCTCTCATCTTTCAGTTTCTTCTTCTCCTCCACAGCCTGTGGAAATGAGCTAAAACTCCCCTTCTCCTCGAGCTCAAAGGACAGCGTGGAGATGTGTTGGGTGATGAGCTGACTGCAGAGATAAACAAAGCTTATTTAAAGACCTGATGAAACATAATTCTCTATTTGTTTGTCCTGATATTTACTCACCATTCTTTTTTCAGCGTTATCAGTCTGACTTTCTCCTAAACACAGATATAAAGACACATGCATGTAAAATCATAACGAATGTGTTTTAACCCTTTCATGCATAGTGGTCACTACAGTGTGTAAATATAAAAGCATTTTTCATTCTGCAATCTGATTAAAACATTAAGGAAAAAATCCAAAGAGAACGCCACAATTGATGCAGCTGAAAGGGGATAGTAATAACTTAATTATAATACTCATAATGGTCAGAGATCATACGAACACCAAGCTGTTTCCTGCTAGTTCAGATGTAAAACATAGTGAAGGGACCTGTACAGGAGCAGTGTTTCGCTCCCTCCTGATCTGCACTGACAGGGAATGTCCTAGTATGGCCAACTGGTGTGTGCAGTCTTCCAGTACAGCTGCTGTTCTGAGACTCTGAATCTCAGGTAACGACATCCTGTGTGGACAGAAAAAGTCGGGAAGCTCTTCTGACGCCATACCTTTGATTTAGTGAATCAATATTGATACTGATTTAAGAAAACAGAACAGCTACACAAACACTGCGTAAAATGTCTCAGCCACTTCCTTATTACTGTAATTCAGTCAAACTACATGCCACGCAACTCCGTGTCACGCAGAGACCGTGGGTCTTACTAGATAACACTTACGTTAGTCTTGTATAGCTTCGAGTAAATTTCCAAAAGTTCCGTTTTGCTTTCAATATCTGAAACGCGACTGAAGCTGTGGCTTTAGCCTGAGCTACTGGGTTATCTGTCACCATGGTAACAGGACGCATTTATTTGCCTTTGCAGTTTGAAGCAGAGTGAATTTGGGGTTGCTATTGTCTCTTAAAACTGCGTGCTAACTGTGGACACAAGTTAGTGAAAGTAGGATTTTTATCACTTGACTACACACAGTAACTGCATTTAATCATGTTCTCATATTCTTCATTGACGCATTCAAGGAACAACAGTGGAGAAAATAGTAGGCTAAAAATAAAATTTCCGACAATACAGAGTTTTTAAATATCATTAATTGAAATTTAAGGGTGTTTGATGGTGACTCAGGTGGCTCTTGTAACTGGTGGGTTGCAGGTTTGAACTCCCGTTTTAAATATAAAACCAGTTTCCGTTTATGTAAGAGTTATTCTCCCTTTCGTTTACGGTCACTCATTCTGAGTCAGTTGAACGTATCTACTTTATGAATGCGAGTTAGTCAGTATCTGTTGTTGTTCACACCAATCAGGCTCACACTGGCTGATACTGATTTCTTCTTTTTCTTTGACATCTCACCTTCTGATCCCGGGTTTCATTTTTCCCTACGACTATAACACATCCAAACTTGTTTCAATCAAATATAAAAATAACATTGACCATATAAATAAAAATCAGTAGCAAGTTCCTCAAAAAAGGAGGGGATTACAAGATAATTAAAAACAAGCCCTAACCTTTATCCGATGTTTACTAAAACCAAAACAAGAACGTTCCTTTTTTATTTTTCCCTTTTGGTCTTCTTCTGCCCAAGAATTAAAGACTCTGGCTGGGTATTGCAGTACAGTTTATTGTCATTGTTTGCTGCAATCTCTGCAGGTAGTTACAGATTAAAGGTTATACAGACAGAGGGAACAAGCTACACTGCAGTTACATGCATGTTGCTGCCTCTCACACTGTGAGGTCCCCTTTACATCGACCTCATCACACTGTACCAGGAGGGATTTCCTCTCCGAGATGTGGCTCTTCACCTGTGTCACTGTCAGCACTGTCTTCACTGAGACGACAACCACCTGATCTACAAACATACAAACCATCACAAACAAAGTATGTACACCAACACTGGATGACAATCCAACACATAAGTAATCAAGAAAGGCAGTTTGTAAGGCAGAACTATATCATGTAGATGAACACATCCAGGTCTGAAGGCAGATATCGCTTCCTTTCAGGTAGACTCTGGATGATGATTAGAAATCATATTCGCTCCCTATACAGTGAATTGGGTTTCATCGTCTGTACATGAGGCATTCTATGATGACTAATCTTTACATAATGCAACCTTTCTAACACAAGTTAATATACGGAAAAGTAAATCAGTTATATGTACTATATGTTGATTATTGTCAAGAGATAATTAACAATATCCAAAAATATGCACATATTTCATGAAAATTATTCAAAGACGGATTTAATAAAAAATAAATAAAACCAAACGCGGATTTGATTACGTTTGCCTGCAGAACAACAGCATTGATGTCACACTAAGTAGCACTTCACAACCTCAGGAAAGAGTTGTGTGTAAAAACAGGGAATATTTAAAATTAAGCTTGTGATTTGATTCATTCATAGAAAAAAATGGTATAGGAATATAGTGTAATCTTAAAAGAATAGCAGATTCAAACTAAAATAGAGAAAAACCTCAGTAACTCAGCCTCAGTTGTATCTATTGAGAGTATTTCTGATCTGTTACATTTTAGAAGTACCAGTGGATCATAGAGAGCTAGCAGTTAAATGTCATCAAACACTGCTAAAATGGTTCTGTCACAGCAAAGTAACAACATCCACAAGTGTTAGATTTCTGATGAAGTAGCCAAGTGCTGAGAAATGACTTGTATATATGAAGAAAATTCATTTAGTGAGCTTTCTGAGTATGTCGTTAATGTAGGTCATGAGATGAGCTTTCTCTAGGGATGGCCATGCCTTGCGTTAGTGATAAACTGAGGAGCTCCGTCATCTGGACTCTGAGTACAGCTGATCTTCTTCTGCATCAAACAGGGTAAGCTGAGATGTTTCAGGAATCTGATCAGGATGCCTATTGGGGTCCCCCTTTGAAGGTTTTCTGTGGGATTTCCTACTTGGAGGAGACCCTGGAGAAGACCTAGAACTCACTAGAGGGACTATATGTTTATTCCTTTTGGAATATACAGATAGGGAGCAGATAGGGATCCCTGAAAATGAGCTAAAAAGTATTAGCAGGGCTAAGGAATGTTTGGATTACCAGTTACCTCCATGAATTTATCTCAAATAAGCAGGCATTAGCTCAGGGTTAGCAGTAATAACGTGGCAACGATTCCCCAGGAATAATGGTTTTCTTTGGGTGACTCACTGGTGAAAGAAAGTGTTATTTGGCACAAATTAATATTTTAACCAGAAGATTGTTTCTGTCTGGTTCTAATTTTGACAGAAAAACTTTTCAGAAAACAACATTTCTTGAAAACAGAACAACGCTCTCAGGTGGGCTGACAGCAGCAGCGAGGATACATCTCCCTGAACATTATCAGTGAAATCCAAAATAGAAGGTGGCTTTTGTTTTTTTGGAAGCAATCCTTTACAGAACACACACATACACCCAAACATACATGTAAAAAACTAAATTATAACCCATATAAAATATACAGTTTATATTTTATTTTCTTGAGCATCTCTCTTTGTTTAAAAGAGAATTTCTCCTCTGTTTTGTGCTTTAAAATCAATCTGAGTTGATCTGGACAACACAGTTGTGCCATCAGTGGTGAGATATCAGTCCACTGTGACTTTCAGGTTATTTGCCTTAAATCAACTGTTTGTGGGTAGAGAAATATAAGATTCAGAAAGGGAAAAGAACTGAAAGAGACTGGTGGTCCTGCAACATGCAGTTGTCTGGAGGAGCTGTGCATGATGAGGAGGAAAGGAAAACATTATGTCTCAAGTTCTTTTGAGTCATTTTGACGACTCTCTATGACCCAGGTATGCACTAGCAGTTTTAGATTTCATTGATTGTTCGTTCAGAGGGTCTGTAGCCCTCTGCTCCTTTAGGGGACGACATGTAGAAAGACTGCGTCTTGCGTTTTAAGCGAGCCCTCTTTGTGGCCAGTGACAGGCTATGCTTGCTGGAAGCGATTATGTCAGAGATGAACTTCTTGCAGTCCACACACACCTCCATGGTGGCCCAGTCCTCTGTTAGCTCTGGGGGGAGCTCCAGTTCTTCATGAGATTTTAAAGAGCCATGCTTTGACAGCCTGCAACAAACAGAAACAAAGTAAGAATGTTGTTCTGGACAAAGAGTAGACTTCAATCAACCTGGTTTAAATGAGTGAGAGATTAACAGGCTTCTCCAGACAAGCATATACGATAGTTCAACTATTTGCTTCAGGTGTGCAACAGCAAAAACAAATCTAAAACATACTAGGGTCAGCACTGGAATTGCCCATCTCTGTTTTACATTCACAGGAAAGCAATGTTCTTGATTTGCAATTTTAATCTTCTCCACTAGATGTCAGTTGCTTGCCATGTAAAGAACCAAACTTGAAGTGTTAGCTGTTGCAGCTTGTCTTTGTATTATGTGTACACTGCACATGATGCAAAGCAAAGCTTCTCAGCTTTAAAACTGCAACACTGGATTAGCTGTTTGCACATTACTTCTATCTGTCTCAGTTTTAATGAAGAAAAGTTCACTCTTTCTTGGAGCAAATGAAGCAGTTTTGTAACTCTTACTTGGACATGGTCTTCTGAATGCTGTGGCGCTGGTGGCTCCCAGATGGTTTGTCAGCTTTGGCAGCTGCTGCTGCTCCTGTAGTTTTTCCAGCTCCTTTAGATGCTGCTTTCGTAGCTCCTTCCAAAGTTGGGGATGAAACAGCCCCTCCCGCTGCCATGGACGATCCTAGCCCTCCAGCCACAGAGAGTCCTTGTCCTACACCAGCCATGGCACTTATTCTGTCTCTGGGCAGAGTATTGGTTGAGCCAATGGAGTAGATAGGCAGGCTGGAATAAGGTTTTGATGGAAGCCGCATCTGTTAGAAAGTGAAGGCAGAGATGTTATGGTACTCAGACCTACCTTACTTTGGTACTCAAACGCCAAAAATATTATTATTAAAACACACAAGATACTACACAGGCAGCTGATTGGTTAACAGATTTATTCTGTGTGACATACCTTTTTGCAGCACTGTGAGCACACAGGCCTACAAACAGAGGATTGGAGAATAAACTGAGGAAGTCATTAATTAAAGTGGTCATATGAAAATACCAAATATATATATATATATATATATATATATATATATATATATATATATATCGAGGGTTTGGACAAGAAACTGACACACTAG
>JAHUTJ010034090.1:0-20383 GCA_036250325.1 Characodon lateralis
CAATTCACAACACATGTCGTCTCAAGGCACTTCACAACAGTCAGGTACATACATTCCAATTAATCCTAACCACTGAACAGTGCAGTCAAAGTTAGTTATTTATTCAAATTGGATAAAAAGTTTTTCTGTTGTGAATTGGCGCTATATAAATAAACTGAATTGAATTGAATTGAATTGAATTGAATTGAATTGAATTGAATTGAATTGAATTGAATTGAATTGAATTGAATTGAATTGAATTGAATTGAATTGAATTGAGGTGAGGAGATCTGGATCATGACCAAAAGAACAAGCTCCTGAATACAGGGAGCTGAAATAAGCTTCCTCCGCACAGTGGATGGGCTTAGAGATAGGGTGATGCCCTATGTCTTCCAGGTGCATCTTGGAGTAGAGCCACTGTTCCTCTGCATCAATATGTCACTTGAGGTGTTTCAAGCATCTGGCTAGGATGCCTCCCAGGTGCATACATTTGGGGATTTTCCTTGCTTATCCCACTTTGTGGAGACCTAGTGCTAAACCCATATTACGCTGGAGGGACTACATATTTATATGTCTTCTGGTGGACATCTGAGTCCCCCAGATGAGCTGGAGGATTTCACAGTGTTAGAGGGACATCTGGGTGTCCCTCCTGGACCTGTTGACACAAACTTGGATAATCGGAAGACAGTGACTGAATAGGTGTATAGATTTTTGATTGTGACACGTTTGTCAATTATTTAATTTATAGTTGCTGACATTATGCAGTAAATCATTAGCCTTGTAAAGTAACATTTGGTAAAGTTTTGGTAGAAGGGTTGGGCAAATTATCTGGAAAAAAAGGACATTATCTATATTTTCTATAGGCATACAGTACAATTTCTCTCTTACCCACTAAAGGTTGTTGAACAAACAGTAAAGGTTTATTTCAGTGCGTCCAGGTAGCTTTTTCTTAACAACCGTTTACTCCTGTTTGAGTCTGTCAACTGAACACTGTGGCAAACTGGTGGTACCATAAACTCAGTTATGGCCAACCTTCAAATTAGTGAAGAAATTTATCAGTGCTGCAGTTATTAATTTATTGTCATGTGTCAAAATGGTGAATAAGGAAGATACAGACATTTACCTGATGGGCTACTGCATTGTGGCTGGACTTCTCACCGATTCCTCAAAGAGCTCCTCAGACCCTTCCCCTCAGGAACTGTGAAGCTCAATCCCCGCTGCTCCCCCCTCCTCCTCTAAACACACTACAACTTTCTCTGTCTGTGCCCTCCCTCTCTGTCTCTCTTTCTGCTCCCTCCTCTCAGCTCAAAACTATAAGAACGAGACAGGAGCGCACACACACATAAAAGTCCACCCTGCTCACGTGCGCAGACACACTTGCTGTTCATATATCGAGTGGAGCAGATCAGGAATCTTTAATCCTCTCCTTCGCTAAAGAAAAGCACCTGTGTGGAAAAGAAAAGGTGATCTCAACAGGTTTTTTTAATTTCCTTTTTTTGCAAATGAAACTATGGAAGCCAAGAGGTGGAGATAGAGGAGACCAGAGAATACTGGATGGTTCATATTTGAGCTCTTGTTTTTTTCTGCTCTCTCCTCTCTTGGTGACAGGAACGTCTCTGTGATTTGGATTTCCAATAGGTCAAAGTTTCTATTTTTGAGTGGTTTGTGTGAGTGAAGAACACAGAAGCAGGAAATATGTCAAGCGGACGGTTCAGTCACCTGCTGAGGGGAGTCCTGGTGCTCCTGCCGGGTGAGTCCAGACTTCTGTACTGCAAAATCATATACATATATACTCATATATTTACTGTAAGGTTAAAAAAGTAGAAAATCATTTTCAGTAAATTTGAAGATAAACCCTCAAGCCTCTGAGTCAAACATAAATATTTTATTAGATGCAGTTTTTCCTCAAAAACGGCAGAGATTCTCTAGTGTGAAAGCAAGAATGTCTCATGTGAGCAATCAACTGAACTCTTTGGGATTAATGCAGCTCAGAAAACAGATGGCAACACAGTGTGACAGTGCAGAAAAATTCCTAATTGCAAGGAAGTCATTATGTAATCCACAAATGTGGATCACCCTGTTTACAGCTAAATCCACAACTGATGCTGACATTAGTCTCATGAATAGCAGCCCTGTGTTTCCTTCCCTGTCCCTGTGTGTGTCTTCAAAGCTCAGTTAGATCCGAAGCCACAGGAGGAGTCTTCTTGGCTGTGCCTTTCTGTGAGTTTAAACAATAGTTCCCTGGGAGCAGGA
This sequence comes from Characodon lateralis, assembly GCA_036250325.1. NCBI lineage: Eukaryota > Metazoa > Chordata > Actinopteri > Cyprinodontiformes > Goodeidae > Characodon > Characodon lateralis. The sequence goes on from JAHUTJ010034090.1 coordinate 2,233, forward strand.
AAGTGTGGCCCTGGAACTAATGTTGCTATTATGTTAATGGTTACAAAAACAGGAGACAGACATGTCTGACACCGCCGTAGGCTGCAGCCAATTGTCCAGCCTCCACAGAATGGATACTGGGACCATCAGGGAAAGTCAATATTACAAGCGGCTGGATGCAGACAGGAGGAAGCATCTGTCTGCTTCTAATCATCATTTAACAGCTCGGTGCCCCTCTGCTCTGCCGTCCTTCGCTGCTTCAGTGGCAGACTGGTATCTGTTTGTCACAACTCAAGTTTAGTTGAGGTGACAGGCGAGGTTAGGTTGCTCGCTCCAAGCAGATAATTCTAACTGAGTTGGATTGAAATTAATTTAATGGGTCACAGATGTCAGAGTGTTGGACCGTTGATTTTTAACAGATGTAATGTTAACTCTGATTAAAGAAACTGTTTTATTTTATGTTGGAAAATAATCAATCCCAAAAATGCATTCTGTTTGGTTGTGCAGTTGAGAAAGTTTAACTATAGTTTGAATTTTCTTTTCACTCTTTGTCAGTCCAATCAAATATTTGGTCATTTGGTTATTGTTGTACATCTAAACTCGAATATTGCTCCTCCAAACTTTAATCCTTTTTATTGTAAGGACATTTCAGATTAGGTTTTTGTAAAAGAACTGGGCCTCCTGAACTGTCTCCAAACTGACTCAAGGTATGTCAGATCCTGTCTGTGCTCCAAAACGTCAGTGAACCATCAACTCGTCCACGATCTATATCTTTATATCAGGCGCTGTTTTATTTTAAAATCTACTCCATTTGATTATCCAGAAATTCAAGGTCTTCTGTTTAACTTTCAGCAAAAGGTCTTGGGAAAACTCTGAAGTGAGCGGATGTGTTGGCTTGAGGAGACACATATTTTATAGGCCAAAGATTTGTGTGTTGTTTAATTGTGAACAGGAGCCAGAGATCACTAACTACAGAGGAACTGGCTGTGGTGTTAACCAAGCAAACTCCCATAGATCTCTTATCCAAATAAACAAGGCTGTTGGATTAAGCAGCTTATGCTGTGATGAAAAGACAACAGTAGTTGTCCTTGCGCTGCCCTGAGGACAGAGGCATGCTGCACGTTTGCAGGGCCATGAAGATATGTGGGGGTGAAAGCAGAAATAAGACAGGAGGCTGGAGGGGGGGTTCAGGGTTCAGGGTTAACATAACGGACGCTGTGTTCTTCAAATCAGCCTGACCTTCGCTTGACTGTGGCGATAATGGTGGAGAGGAGGCAGCAGGTACTGCTTCAAGAAGTTTGTGAGTTAATTTAATTCCTCCTTCTGTAGCTGATGGTATTCGAGGAAGACACAGTACCTGTTGATATTAAAGATAAAGGCAGTAGCTAGTTTTTGTGTCCCTTAATTAATGATTTTACATGTTTAACTCTTTCAATAAAGACTGTAAATCTTTTTGTTCATTTTAAATAAAGTAACTGACTGTTTTTAGTAATGTTTATTTTAAAACTGCGGTTGTAAAATTCCCACCTGTCAGAATAAAATTTAACGAGGGAGGTTGTAACCATTAATCTGCTACAACTTTGTTCAAGTTCAGTACCAAAGTGCAAAGCGAAAGTTATTTTTATTTATCTTGGTTACAATAGACTTGGAGTAATATGTAAGTAGCACCTCTCAACATAATGCTTTATTTTGGACACTCCTAATGTTACCTTTTTGCATATTTATTGCAGTGTTCAAAACATACAATTTCTGAAATGTTAAAATTTGGGATTTTACATGAAAAAAGAAATGTCACAGTCACCTTTATTGGAACCCTGATAAAGATGTGTAAAAAAAAGCTCAACAATAACTATTAATGTGAGCACATTTCTCAGTGGGGCAATAGAAAAGGTGTTTTGTACAAAATGCACTAATAGTGGCACTCGTAGCAATTCCTGTCAAATAAATATAACTGGAACATTTCTACGTCCCTTTTTTTAAGTTAATCAAAGTGTTTAGGAATTTTTGAATAGTAGTTATGACTTCCTGTTTTCTTTATAAATAAAACAAGCTCTTTTCTCTTAGCCAATCCACAAATGGGAAAGACATGAGAACATGCTATTTTTTTAAGGCAAATGTGTGTTGATCTGCATTACATGAGAAATGGAGACAAGAAAAGGCTACTTGCTTAAACATGAAAATATCTACAGTCAGAGCAATGATAAAACGTTTTAAACAAGAACTGTGTTAAACAAGGCTTACGATGATAAATTTTTGTTTTAGTTTTTTTTTTACGCACCTCTTTTACTCATCTTCATCAAGGTTCCAATAAAAGTGCAGGTTGGTATAGATGCAACTGCAATTTCAGCATTTCTTGATCCAAACTTTCTGGTGTTGCTGTTAACAAATATATATTTTAGACCAAAGTATGATGTATTCTCAGCCCCAAACAGTTTATTTTTCTGTCTAACAAAATAACAGCGAGTGAGAGTAAATCAAATGAATATTCATCTTATTATGGTCACAAATATGTGTTTCCAAGACAAATATTCCACATTTAGTACTCTGGCAAATTGGATCATCTGAAACAATAACACAATTTTCACATGAGTTTATTTATCAGTTCCGGGACTCAACTTTAAATTTCATTTGTTTTTTTATGTCCATAAATGGCTAAATAATTATCTGTATTGGTGCAGTGTCAGGGCAAGTTGAAGATTTTTACCAAAGTGAAAACTATTTTTGTAACTTTGAGAATGTTAAATGCAAACAGAGCATTTTACTTATAAATATATATAAATATGGAGATGATTTTGTCTGCTATAATATTTTCTCCTAAATTTCCATTTTATCTTCACTTGTTTTTTCAGGCTTCTAATCCAGGTTAGGTTTGCATTTTAAAGTAACACCTTGAAATCAAAATTGATTCTTCACAACTCTCCGATTTCTTTGGACCGTGCTTCAAGCCACGTATGCATCAAGAACACAAATAGGATTTAAAGAGGCTGAAACATTGAGCTTAGAATTGTGCTAAGCGCTTTTAAAGAAAAACCTGTCAAGCTGTACAATAAGATGGAGTTTGTGTCATTTTTACTGAATTACATAAAAGCCAGACAGGCTCTTTGGAGACAAGCCGGAATCTTTGATCTATGTTAGGCCAAATTACATTTTTCACACTAAGATTTTGAGACTGTTTCCAGATATAAGCACTAGTCTGACTTTAATTAGATTTGTCAAACTGAATATATTGACATTCAGAAGGTAATACATGGTATATAGATATTGGTTTATCTGTATAAATTTGCTCTGACTGCACATTTCTAGGGATTTGTAGCTTGTGACGATTGATGGTTTTATTGTAAGGTGACACACGCCTAAAAGTTTGGGAATTATGGACTCAGTAACGCTCCTCCAAGGTCTGCAGGACAGCTCAGAGGGTTCAAGAGCATAAAAGAACAGCTACAAGCTGTGAATAATGAGCAGCACTCAACAAAAATATGTGCAATGATCTCTGGGCTACTGTAGCATTTAATTCTTCTGCTGAGGAAAAACGCACACATGCACCTCACTAATCTTGTCAATCCAGTGCACTGAGACGTCTCACTCCTCCCACATCCAGCCTTAATTCTTCTAACTAACTTCATTCACCTCATCAACCACAGACAGTCACCAAGAGACAGAAAGAAAAGAAACAAAGACGAGGGAAACCGGGAAGGAATCTGACATTCATCCAGGAGAAATGAGGCATAAAAAATTTTGGCTTTTTCATCAGAGGGAGAGGAGGAGGAGCAGAGCCAGCAGGGTGCAGTCATTTCATGGACAGTTGGGAGAGTTCAGGACTGCAGCTTGGATGAGGGTGATGTAAAAATGCTGAAAAAAGGGAGTAATGGTTAAACATGCTTCTCATGTTGTCAACAGCATTTTTTGGGGGGGAGAAAACACAAATACAGTTAAATTAAAAATATGGACATCATATTATGGCCTGAGTGTTTTCCTAATTTCTTTGGACATGTGGATCTTTCAAAAAACTAAGCAAATAAGGTACTTTTTACAGACCCTTATATCACCTGTGGACTATTGAGCTGGAAGTGTCAAGGTAACACTAGTTATTGGGGTGTAGGGTGTCCTAACATTTTCCTACGTTAGAAGACAGACCTTTTTATTAAATAAGTGAAACAATGTTAATTATCGTTTATAAATCCTCTCCTTTTTCAGAGATAAATGAAGACATTGATATGCTAACATTTCTTTTGAAAGAAATAAATACATTTTTTTCATGACAGTAAATTCTTGAAGTCTTCACAAAAGACTTCATAATGGGACAAATAAAGGTGTCTCCCTCTCTGAACGAAGCATGAAATGGACTCTCGTCTCAAGCACTTGATTTCATGCAGGTCCTAATTTGAAATTCCCTGGACCTGCTTCTTGTTTTCCGAGGATTGCGCATAAAGCTGTGTATTTGACTAGCGGAGAGAGGAGCGCCGAGGCTGCCAAACCGTAATCACAAATACAAACAAACAAACAGAGGGCAGCCCAGAGGCTTTCTATAAATGCTATCCTTTTACAGAGTACAGTAAATCAGTGTGGGCAGTGTGTTTAGGCAAACAGCGTGCACATGTACATGTGTCTGTTTGTGTGTGTCTGTGTGCGTTTATAGACCCTGAATGAATACAGGAACTCAAAGACAGGTAGATTATTTTGGCCGGCCATCACTCAGATGAAGTGAAGGCCGGAGGCAGCAGCAGTGTTGGTGATGACAGACTGACCTTCCAGACCACACACAGCTGCAGGTTGCAGCACTGACCCCTGCTGGGAGAGCTAAAGTACTACAGGAAGACAGCTCAGACTGGATTATTGTTTTCTGGCAGAGGTTCAGGATCAGGATTGTGTGGTCCAGCTGTTGTCCACACTGAACTGATGTGAAGGAGGGACTTAGAGGAGACTCTGATCTCACGGTCACAAATAACTCTGGTTCTCATTTACAAAACCAGCTAGGAGCTTTGGTCATAATTAAAGTTGATTGTTCTGTCTCAGGCTTACCTGATCCACATGTTAGTGATCCATCTGCATTGACTGTGATCCACATGATCACAGTCAATGCAGATGGATTTATAGCTGCTTGAGTGTGTTTATAGTGTGGCTTTGTAAACAGTGTATAAGGCAAGAAGACCAAGTGCTGTATGACAGTGCGTTAAAAAGGGTATTGTGGTTTTTATCACAAAGCACTTGGAAAGCAGAATAATGCAAAATAAATCATTTCAAACAATCCATTTAAAGCATGGAAAAATTAAATATTCACAGCTCATTAAACAAGATGTGTTTTATTCTAAAATAAATGAAAATTAATACTAGTGTTGCAGAAAAAACAGAATAAAATCTTCTCTTTCATAATGTGTTGCCATCAAATATTTAGCTTAGTATAAATCGAATAAAAAGTAAATCCAAAATCAACACTACTGGGGAAAAAGCATTACTTGGATGAAAAAAAAAAAAGGAAACCATTGTATTATATTGTTCATTTTTGACACATGATTTGCATTCAGATTGTTTCATTTGTGAAAACATGCATTTTTTGACCTGAATATAAAAAGGAAATCAATAACAGCTGATTATTACAAAATTCTAATAATAGGGAAAAAATACATTGTTTACCAAGCTCTAAGCTGTATAAAATCAAGGACAGTCACAACAAATGCTTGTAATTTACAAATACAGATTTTTGTGGCCATTTATGTTGAATTTTTGTAAATCACAAGTTCTATTTTAGTTTTTTGGTGGTTAGAATATACTTCAGATGGTTTGGAATTATTATGATTACTTTTAAACTCTCCTGTTAATTTGAGAGATTAATAACACGTGGTGAAGGTCCTTTTGTTTGTCAAATGTCTGGTGTGTTGACGGGAGGCTTATTGCAATGATTTTGTGACCACATTTTTGACCTTGTAAGACAAGATTAAGTTCTTTTGTTTACATCTAAGTTGTAAGAATTTTTTTGTTATTATTTTTTGCAAGAAATAAAGAACATATTTTTCAAACAATCAAGTCAGAAGTGCGTTCAAGAAGCTAAACCACCTGTTGCCACCCACGGATTTTTTCTTGGAATTATTTTGGTTTGGAAACAAAAAGACCGTGACCCAGATTTTTGAAATAATTGCAACAGTTAGTTAAATCTTCCAAGCACACATTTCAAAAAATACATTTCAACATGGAGAGAAAAAACATTAATTTAGATGAGATTTTATAAAACATTTCAACAAACTTTATCACACAATAAGAAAGAAGAGCAGCGAGTTAGCTGCGTAAATTGCTATCTTCAAGCCATTAATTCACATTTTAAAACTCGCACATAACCAAAAAAGGTTAGTCCGCATTCTTACATGTTGACTATTTGTTACTTACACAGTTACTGCCCTGTCCTTAAACTCGTTTAATTAGTTAATTGTTGCATTTCTTCTATAAGTAAATTCTTGGTGTTGATTACTCTTACTGAGAATCTTATTTAAAACCTGTCTCACCCCACTGTTAAAATGTGTTCAAAACCAAATTCTGTTATCTGCTTTTACCAAAAATCGTGAAGGCCCCAATCTGATCTCCTTTTTACATCAACATTTAGAGCAAAAATATATTAAATTTGGTTTCTAAAGATAGTAATCTGCTTTGTGGCACAGAGATCCACACTGCACGAGTGGCACGTTTGAAAGCCCACGGTGGAAAAATAGCTCAGTGGGCTGCATTGAAGGGTGAAGCTAATGATATCCGACTGCATGTGTAGGAATCAAATCAAATAGTCCCACTGGTGCCTTCAGATTGAGAGGGGGTTGGATATTATCATACTGGATGTATTAAACCATCAGCTAACTTGTGGATAGAATGGACTTCTTTGTTGAAGATTCCTCAGAACTCCACAATAAGCAATTCGGTTTGGCTAAAATCTGCTTTTATGAACACTTGATAAGTAAATGCAACCATATGCAATGAAGAGATCAGAGGAAGAAGGAACTGAATGACAAGTGAGCTCAAAAGGCAATTTAAAAATGCTTTAAAACCATGCGTATGTTCATGTCTGTGGATTTTTCGGGATGTTTGTGTGTTGGAGACTGTGTTGAATGCACAAAACACACTGAATAGATGACTTACATGAAACATTACGTAAAAACTGAACCTGAATAGTCTTCTGGGTTTAACTGACCGGCTACCTTCATTAGTTATAACCACATGCAGCACAAGCAAACACATCACCTCCTGAGAGAAATTACAAAGCCTGTTCCACAACCCACGCTGCCAAAGATAGGTCATAATTTTAACCATAAATTGACAGACTGCTGTGTGGAGGACACATGGGCTTTCGGTTAAAACCTGGCTCTGTGGTCGGTGACTGCTACAGCTTAAACAACTCAATATGTGAGTGTGTGTTTGCGAATGTGTGCGTTCAGATCAGGTGGGCAAAGACTGGGGAACAACTGAGCTGCACACATGTCTGGGTTTTTGTGGGGAGCAGCATTCCAAGAGCGAAGGGAACAAAAAATATCCTCAATTTGACATTAACAAGTTTAATAGATGCCCATCAGTCAGCCTCCATATTGGAGCCTTTCAAAGAAAATTCAGCTGTGCATTCTTTCCACTAAGAAGGCTCTGTATGATTTAAGGTTTCTGTGCTTGATCAAGGAGGAGCTAATTGATCTGTGAACTGATGCTTTAAAGAATAAGTTGTGGCTTGACAAGGAACATTTTAATGTGCAAGCCGGAGTAAAATAAAATTCAATAAAGCAAAGAAATATATAAAAACACATGAAAGGAACTTAAAACATGACCTTCTTTTATGGGAAAACTTGTTTGAAGTCAAGAGACTAAGCTTCAAAATGGCAACTCAGCACAAAACAAGAAAGCAAATACCAATGTGCCAGTAATATAAGAGAAACAGGTATACATCTGTCAGGAATTTTTTTTGTTCCTGCATTTTCCCTGGACATTAAAATGGAGCCATACTTTCGTACGAAACTAAACGGGACTGCTCAGCCTTGCTGCGTCGACATCACGCAGGTTTTTATTCAGAAAACACTTCCAATGACAGACAGGCTGCAGATGTGTGAGCTCAATAACTGTTAAGGAGTGAAAAAAGGCTTTTAGTTGAATCCACTGTCAGCTTTTAGGAAAGAAACATTCATCATCATAGGCATTTCTTTTTACTTGAAATCATATTATCCACACATGTGTTTGGCTCAGTTGTCATTTTGCTTGTCTATTAAAATGGAAAAGCACAAATACAGAAAGCATGCATTTCACACACATTTCCAGCCACAGAGCTAATCCAGAAACAAGAGATGTGTGTTGCAGCTGTGAGAAAGAAATGTCCAATGAAGCCAGCATCCTGATTTACATTTATATATGGGTTCTATAGTACCAACTGGGCTCTCTTTGCCTGGATATTGTATCAAAATTACCAGTCCTGTAACAGTTTGCACTCAGCCAGACTCATGTTTAGGTGTAACTAGGAGAAAATGTAAATATTTAACTTCATTTTAAAATGATGAAGGTGGATAATCATCTGCATTCACCCCAAATTAGCCTGGAATTTTCCGCCATGGAGCCTCAGTGTTTATCAGACAACTGTTATTATTTACGCATTTTTAATGACTGTCCTCTTCTTCGCAGCAGCTGTAATTGTAGCTGGAACAAGGAGTAAACTTTGGGAGGTGCCCACTGGTCACTTCACATCCTCTTCCAACAAAACCGAGAGCCTGCAATGGGAACACTGTCAGTACCGCCACCTAAAGGAGGGAGTAAGAATCACAGCAGATATCCCCCCAAAATTGGATGGGACATGGGTGTCAACAAGGTATATGTTCATACAGTTTTTGCAGCACCAAACTTCTGCTAGAAAGTCATTCTCTTTCAAGCAAAACTTTAGAAACTTGTTGAATACCCAAGTAACATGCTTTTTTCCTTATATACTTCGCCCCTCCAACAGATTTTGGCATGGTTTAGGTTTTAATCTGTCCACTCTCACTTTAAACAAGACTATTGTTACCTTGTATTTACCTGGAAAACAAGAAAAATGAATAAAACAGATAAACACATATTAAAAGTGGGATGGAAAATGGTTAATGCCAAAGATGTTAGAGCATGTTGTTCATGGCTCTTAGGTACATGCAAAAAACTTTCAAGGATTTTAAGCAAGTCAACAGATGACCTCTAACAGACATACAATGGCTAAAATCAAATGGAAATTTGAAATATGATCCCATGGAGATTCAAAACATCCAAACACTGCCATACAGTGAAGACTAATTCTATTTTTCCCTCTCTGTGTTCAGATGTGAAGTTCGACCTGGTCCAGAGTTCCTGACCCGATCCTACACCTTCCATTCCAACCGTCACTTCCAGGCACTGCAGCACTACTACACTGAGAGCAGCTGTGAAGACCCAGCCTACTCCCTGATGATCAGAGGCAAAATTCGTCTGCTCCAGGCCTCCTGGATCACCCGTGGAGCCACCGAGGCAGAGCACCACCTCAGCAGGGTGGGGATTGTGCTTCACAGCATAGCAGCCAAGCAGAGGCTGGCCTCCAGACTGCCCCCCGCCTGTGTGAGCCTAAGCCTCAACGAAGCTGTGCCAGGAAAGCCATATGAGCTGTACAACACACGTGCAGGGAGAGCATGCCTGGCAGCAATGGGCTTCTCTGTGATGGAGATGGGGCTGGTACGTGTGGAGATGCAGCACCACAGCCATGGGGGAGAGGTCCAGGAGCTGTTTTTAGGGGATATTCACACAGACTGGGCCCAGAGGACTCAGCACAGACCCACAGGGTACCAGCAGCCACTGCAGAACGCCATGGTGAGATTTTCACACTGCAATTAACGTTATGATCAAGGAGAATAATTCATTGTTAGCATTAATGTCCAATAAGCAGATCAGCTAAAGTTTTACAGTGGACCGCAACATCTATTAGAAAACATAAACATTTCAAAATAAAAATAACAAATTAAATGACCAAAGATTTATTTGGATACGGAAAGATTTAGCACTGAAGCACAGGAACTAGACCACAGAACTAGCTAATCACTAGTAAAGGTTGAAGTTGATAATTGATGCTGATCTTTACTGGAATAGTAGATTGCCAGCCACATTTATTTGCATCCCAAGTAAAAATGTTTAATGAGCCTTAAAAGAAATTCATCTCTTACTGCTATAACATAACCTCATCCTGAACATTTTAGAAAATCCTATGTTTAAATTGGGGAATGTAGGTAAAATTCTCACATTTAGGAATAATTGTTTATTACAAAATTACCACTGGACAATTATTGGTAACTTTTAAAATAAATGTAACTGAAGCATTAAAATGTATACTATATTTTACACTTTTTAAAGCTGGTTAGATCAATGGTTACTGGATAAGGAGTCATATTAATTATGTGACGACAGACCGTGAGGAGGATGGTAAGAGAGGTAACAGAATCTAAGCTAAGACCTCAAGGGTAGAATTTTGAGGTCACAAGATCTCCATAAAAAAACATTTAATACTTTTTACAATGTTGTTTGGATGTCATTCCAGAAAAAAAAAAAAGTTTTTTTCTGTCCTAATATTACAATAACATAAAGATTACAAACAGATATGGAGATTGCTAATAGCTACTGGGAGTTTACCTGCAACTGTGTGCTTTGGTCAGATGGGACAAAGATTTAACATTTCCTCAACAAATACTCCAGGTAGGTTTGGTATGAGACAAAGGATGGAAATGCAGAAAGGCATCTTGTCTACCAGAAAGATATACTGGGTCATTCATCAGAAGGTGATTCATAACATATGGCAAAATTGACACAGAAATGTTTTACAAGACACATAAAACAACTTTCTATGGACATCACAGTCCCCAAACTAACATCCTACAGAAAGCCCGGTGGGCGAGCTGGAAAAACAAGTATAAGAGAGGACCCAGGACTCTGGACGATTCGGGGCCGGTGTCCTGAAACCTTTAGATCTATATCTGCTTCAAATAATGAAATGGCCATTTCATTCAGGTGTGCCAAACCAAGGAACGCTGTGGTGGACTGACCACCAAGGCCTGAAAAATGAGAGCCCTGATTTAGAGAGATTGTACAAAGAGGAGCAGACAAAGACCCCTGTCTGTATGCTCCAGCTTTGTTAAAGCCTATAGGAAAGGAGCATGTGCTGTCTGTTTAGAAAAAGGGGGTGGAACAATGAATTTTCAGCAAAGGTACCAATATCTGGGGACGGCGCTGGTGGCATAGGGGGGTTAAGTGCACGACCCATGCAAGGAGGCCTTAGTCCTTGATGCAGGCTGTCGCAGGTTTGAGTCCCGACCCGTCAACATTTACTACATGCCCTTCCCCCTCTCTCTCCACACTATTTCCTGTCTACTTACTTTCAAAAAATGTGAAAAATAGGGGCCGCTAGTGCCTAAAAGAGAAAAAAGGTACCAATAATTGTGAAACTGTTGGTTTCATTAAATTACAGTTATTTTTTTTAAATGTTATAAAGTGATTGTATGTAAATTAAAGGTCATTGTTTTCAAAATGTTCAGTAAGACATTATACCACTGCAATAACAGGTGGATTTATTTTAATGCTTTTCACACACCTTTACCAGGGGTGCCAATAACCGTATCCGGCACTTTATTTAGCAAGTTAATACCAAAGCACATAATTCACATATTTTAATATTTCTCAATGGATTCTGAGAGTTAAAGAAACACAAGTCATCAAAAAATAAGTTCACACCTATTATGTATTGAAAACATTTAGCACACAATGAAACTAAAAATGGAATAAAAAGACTCAAAGACTAGTGAAACACCCAAATTCCAAGATTAGGACAAAATCTATATGAATCTCCAATTCTCCAACACCTAGAGGTGGGCAAAATGGAGTAGATAAACAGATGGCATTTATGATTAAGAAACTATATATCACTTCCTTAAAACAAAGCTAGATTAAGTCTCTTTTACACAATAAAAAGTTACTTAATCCACAGCAAGTGTGATATTAAACTTGATTTCTGAAGGTATTTATTGGTTATTTTTGCTTCCATTGTTTATAAAATGAGGTTTCGCTGATGTTTTTTGGTGCAAAGGTACAATTATTTCAGTGTAAAATACACATTTAATAGCAATTTCACTTTTTGATGTAGTTTTATCGGTCTAGTCAGAAGTTTGCATTGTAATTGGTGTTATTGGACAGAACAAAATGTTCATTTCACTGAAGATAAACCAGTTTTTATAAAAATGTAAGCATAATTATTAAAAGCCTCAAAGCATCTCACCGGTCTCTGTCATTTTACAGTATCACATCCACCCCTGCCCTGTGTGTGCCCTGGTATACCGGTCCTCAGAGCAGCGCCCCCCTGTGTTGCCTCGCGCTCCTGCAGTTCCTCTGTCTCTGGAGGGCCACTGGGTCAGCCAGCGCTGTGAAACCCGTCCCAGTGTACTCTTCCTCACCCGAGACTTCACCTTCAATCCAGGCCAGCACGCCTGGAGGGGCATCTACCGTCACTACTTGGACCCAGCCTGCTCACAGCCCACTTTTACCCTGACAGCTTTGGGACACTATGCTCAGGGAAATCCCTCCTCCAAACTCTCAGGAGCCTCTGAGTTTGTCTTCAAGGTAACACAGGTGAAAGTCACAGCCATGGATGAGTCTACTGCTAAGCTGCTGAACAGCACAAGACCGGGAAAGTGTGGACGAGTGGGAAACTGGAGGCATGGGGTTGAACAGGATTTGTCTCCCACAAATGGATGTCCTATGCTGGGCATCAGGCTGCCCCATAAGGAATATGAGCTCTTCAAGATGGAGCTCGACCATAGAAAACACCCGCTGCTATTCACTGGAGAGAGACCAACTGATGGGTCCAGTCCTGATCGACCACTGAGGCGGCCCACCTCCTTTCAGCTTCCCATGGTGCTTTGCAATGGGGGAGAGATGCATCCCTCCTTCTCAACTTTTAATAGCAAGCAAGTACAATTAGCCAGTGGGACAGCTGGTCTGGAAAAGTTGGTGTTGCTGGTGTTTGGATCTGCACTGTGCAGCTGGCTTGATGTTTATTAGACACGTACTCACAAATTAAACCTGGTTCTCAGCTCAAGCCTGTGATGGATGTTGTTTGGCAGCTCAAATGATCTCTTCCTTTAAAGAGTAGAACTGAGAAAGAATCAGGAGACATTTAAAAGAGCTGAATGATTTTACACATCTGGAACTCAGATGCCACCTCATGGGGAAAAGACTCACCTGTTAAACAAGAAACTAATCTGGAAAGGACTAAAATAAGATGGAAAGTTAGCAGTGACAATATTTATCTAAAAGTGCCACAATCCAGGAAATAATTGAATTACTAAATAATTAGTTAGGCAATACTGAATAGAATTGGTAATAATTACATTAAGTATAAAAAGGTTCCAAGTAATACATTAATATGTCATTAAATACACAAATAATTTAAATACATGAAAAATAGTCAGAAAGGAAAATAATTACTTTTTTCTGAATTCATATTCTAGAGGGCATCACAAAAAAATGTTATCACTGGCTCAACGAGCTCCAACATTTGACTGGTTTTCCTGCACAGACACAAATGAAATGGTGTAGAGCCACTAAAGCAATTTATTAGGTGGCAGTACTTTACTTGTGGTGGTTTTGAGAGATTACTAGGTTGCCAACAAAATCTCAGGTGCTGCATTTATGTTTTGCAGAGTCTGAAGTGTCTCTTACCAAAGAGTCATCTCCAGTAATCTTTAACAGATTATTATTAAACCTGCCCCTTTGTTCTCCTGGACACCCACAAATAATTGTGTTTCAGGTCCAACAGATTTATAACTTTATAAGCCACTGATCTATTTAATTGTGTATTTAATAAATTATTTGTGTATGTATTTCAGGTTTTAAATATTTAATCACACATTTAGGGATTAAACCTGACAAAGTTAATGATGGAGTATGGCACTTTTGGAACTCCATATTATTAGCTTTGACTTGTATTGTGCAGATGTTTTCCTCAAATGGTTCAATTGCATTTTTGAAAATCTAAGAATTGTTGAGATATAATTATTAAAAAAATACTAATGCTGACATGAGTCAAAACCACAATGTAATTTAACACATGCATATCGACTTAAATCACATTGGCTTAACCATAAACACCATAACTAAGTCACTTTGTACAGAACATTTTTCAGTAGCTAGATGATAGAAAGCATGCAAACAGCAGCCACCATCACTAATCCACAGCCACTGTGGTGTCAAATGTTGTGATATCTTGATGCTCTTGAAAAACTTGTGCGATAGTCTGATTCTACCAGCAAAGTAATCTTATCAAATGAGTATTTATTTTTTACAACTTATATTGTATATTTACACACAAAAAGGGTTATTTTTGTGTAAAATGTTATCTTTGTAATTTTATATTTTCTATATTAATTAAAAAAGGACTTTTAACAACAGATTGGGTTTATTTGCTCTTTCAAACATGATCTCAGGGCTGCTCCTTCATGCATGCAAATGTCTCTCTGGAAATGTACTTTGCATGCACAGCAATGAGAAATGAAGTTTAATCCTCAGGAATTATCAGTGTCAAAATATAGACTTGGACAAAACAAGGTACTGGATATCTATATGTTAGCAGAGCATCTTTAAATGCAATAAGAAAAGAGAATGAATGGGCCTCTTTAGAATGCATTTAGGTTTCAAGAACATCCACCTATTGCCCAGATGGGTTGAGAAGTGAGAAATGTAAACTCTGACAAGTTTTCCAAATGAACTGATCATAAAAATCACATAGTCACTTAGATGTGAAGTGTAGACTCCACACACTTTTTGACAAGTGATACAGCAGGACATAAACATACAGCCACACCATCAGTAGGCTGGTTCAGCTTCAAGCACAGCCCAGTCAAAACTCCAGACTTAAATTTAATTCAGAACCTGTAGCAAGACTTAAAAACGTCTGTTCACAAATGCTTTTCATTCAATCTAGCTCAGGGTAACTTGCAAAAATGTCAGCCTCTAGATGGTCAAAGCTGGTAGAGACATACCCCAAAAGACCTGCAACTGCAACTGCAGAAAAAGTTGCAGTAAAACATTGACATAAGGGGACTGAATCTGTATGCATGCCACACTTTTCAGGTTTAAATTTTTGTAAATGTTAAAAGGTTTATTTTGGTGTAGTGTGTAAATCAGTCAGGGATGGTTGCTTTGGTATGTTGGACAACTCTTTTTGCTGTTACTTTAATAGGGGAACAAGTTTAAAGATTGTTTTGATTGTTTCACACACAAGTCAATAGGTTATTATTAGAAGGTGGAGCACGAGCATGGCCACGTATTTCGCTTCAGTTATGAGGGGAGACAATAAACTCAAAAAAGTATTCTCTATCCTTTCAAACTACTCAGAAAACTTTTTTATCATCCAAGAAATGGGGTCTGTTGCCTTCTGTTCAAGGATTTATATTTACTATGACTAAGAGTATAAGCCAATGTAACTGTAATGATGGTGTAGTATTGGTTTGGGCCTTAATATCATTTGTATTATATTATTCTAAACTTTCAATGACACAGCATAGTAAATGTAGTGGAAATACCGTTTCTGAGCCTTTTTGAAGAAAAGGTTTTACAATTTAGCAACGATAGCTGACAAAACCCAAATCAGAGCTTATGGGAGTGTTTTACAAATGCTTTCCACTTTGCAGGTCTGCTTGTTCACTTTTGGGTCTCATTTTTCCCACAGTTTGTGTGAGAACCATAATGTGTAACATTTTATATGTCCACACAGGATATACACAAGGCTCTAGAGGGTCCAGCCTTCAGGAATCACTGACAATCTGTTCAGCAACTGCTGAAATATTTATTCTTGACCAAAGAGGTGGAGCGACCACACTCGCAACAGTAATAGTAAAGTTTGCTTTAAATGTTTCCTGATGCTTCTGCTTTATTTCAAGAAGAATCAGAAAATTCAAGTGAACTTCAGCTGCAAGTTATCATCCTCTAACCAGATTCAAAGCCCAGATAGTGAGTTAGTGTACTGGCATTTCATAAATGTCTGTCATACCGGCCTGCAAATTATTCAATAGACATCCCAGTGAAAATTCTCCTGAAAACACACAGAGAGGAATATCAGACAGCTGTCAGCGTAGAAAACATTCTTTGCAGTCAGTCTGGGAATAAATGAGCCGAGAGGAACAGAAGCAAGAAGGTAGTGGAGGAAAATAAAGATTATTCTCAGTGTTAGGACTAAAGCAATTCAAGTCGTGTGCACAGACCCACATTAATAATACTGACACCTGCTTCCACAAAATAAATGACTTTTGTTTTTGTTTAATTCATTGCAGACTGTTAACTAAATCCATTACAAACATCTATACCTAAACATTCTTTACATTTCTTTACATTTATTTTTTGAAGACAAAAAAAATGTCCCTTCATGTCTTTTTTTTCCTAACCTAATGTGGCAATTTTGTACTACGTTCTTAATTTTAAAAAATATGTAAAATGCCATACACCTATCAAGATTTATCTATATCTGAATGAGAATCTTTAATAGTCAAATGAGATCAAATTTCACCACAACACATCTGTACAGTTCAGATAAAGCAAAATAAATCCAATTTATTATTTGAGTCTAAATAAGAATAGTAAAATGTTTTACTCTTTCACTGAAAGTAAAAAAAATAATGGTTTTTTTTTTATTTCATTTTTATTTTTTTATCATAGCACTCTTCCAGTCTGATTAATCTTGGCTGCCCTGAAGCTTTAATGGTCTCACATCAGGCGTAGGCTTATATCCAAAACAGAAAGAAAGAAAGAAATCGTAAAGACTCCCTCAATACGTAGAGAGCAGCACAGACATCGTTCGGTTCAGTTTCACATGAAAGTCACTGGTGAGTGGAGCAGGGTTGTGTCAGGATGACCATGAAAGAGATCATTTGTGAAAAATGTAATATTATATAAAATATATTTCACCCTGGAAAAAAAAAACGTTCTGGCCAAACACTGACCAGGCACCTCACAAGCTTGATTATGATGTTAAAAAGATCTTCTTAAATTTAAACTGGTTTTCAGGTTATAACTCAGTTTGAGATTTGCCTCTTGCCACCTGGGAAATGAAATCTCCATACCCTTCCTGCAGCCCCAGTTCTCTCCTGTCATAGTTTTTGCTCCAATGTCTAAAACGTTTTGAGAAAATTGCATAGTAGTTTTTAAATGAAATGCTCCACTCTCTGTAAGAGGGGATCTGATTTGAAGCAGGAATAAAGAAAGAAAGAAAGAAAGAAAGAAAGAAAGAAAGAAAGAAAGAAAGAAAGAAAGAAAGAAAGAAAGAAAGAAAGAAAGAAAGAAAGAAAGAAACTCTTCAGTGGATACATACTGTTCCCATTAGCTCCTGTGAATATGGTGATGGCAGCTGCTGGGCCCATGAGGTCATCACTCAGGCTTGGGTGGAGGATACAGGTCTGTACCCCCCATACTGACCCCAAGCCAACACAGAGAAAAACAAAGACTGATTGGAAGAAAAACAGAGTGGGTGAGCGCCATTTATCTGTTCAACAATGTGCAGACTTTGTAATTAAGCCAATCATGATCCTGGATAAATCCCATCTCCCTTTCACCGAATCCAAAAGCAACCACATGGATCCATCTAGATGGTTGCAGGCTCGGGAAAATGCTGTGCTGGGGTCTGTTTGTGGTTTCTGTTACACACCAAAAAGGCAGAGAGGAACACGATGCCGACCTGTTAGCAATCAGACCCCCTGGCTTATTAACTCCAGTTAGGAAAATTTAAAACACAGTCACAAATCGATTAATTACATCATACAGTACTGTGGGTTTGGGTTTACACCAAAGTAAAAGACCTCCTCTTTCAATTCCCCATTTTTTAATTGATTTTGAGTGTGCTGAACTTTAGCCAGTTAGCATTAGCACAGTTTTTATTCAGACTAACGCCGTGCTGGCCAGAAAAATAGACTACAATCACTAACTGGGAGCTTATAGATCTGGTTTAATATTTGTATTAATGTAAATTAATTATAAACACCAGGCCCTGGCATCTTTATGTTTTGTATTTATATACAGGTCCTTCTTAAAATATTAGCATATTGTGATAAAGTTCATTATTTTCCATAATGTCATGATGAAAATTTAACATTCATATATTTTAGATTCATTGCACACTAACTGAAATATTTCAGGTCTT
>JAHUTJ010034091.1:9957-20376 GCA_036250325.1 Characodon lateralis
ACTCAATGCCGTCAAAGAACTAAAAATCTCCAAAACGAGCCCACGTCACCAGCCCTCCCTCCACTACCATGCTTGACAGTTATGCTGTGTTATTCCCAGAGTTATGACACTACTCTTGGGAGAACAGGCTACTGTCTGAAATATTTTCCACCAATGAATTGTCTTTTTTTTTTTCCGGCTGGGGAATAATCAGTTTTTGCTGACATATTTCTGCCTCGGCATTTGCTTAACACACACCTGTAGTCCCAAAAGCAGCAAACTGCCAAAACCGCTGTTATGACTGTTGTTAAAAAGGACGCGTTAACTGTCAGAAATGTTTATTTGTAAGTTTTGAATTGCTAATCTCCTCACTTTAATATAAAAAATAGAAACAAGTGAGATGGAAAATAGTCATTTTTCATGTAGTTGCCCCATTATTGTGCACCCATTTTCTCCCAAGAAAGCCAAAACCTTCATTTAACTTTCTTAGATAATCAAGTCTGAGGTTTATTAACATTTTGAATTGACTGAGAGCCCTGCAGTTGTTCAATGATAGCAATAATTCCTCAGAAATGCAACTACTACCGTGTGAATCCATTATCTTTGTTTTTTGCGGTGGAGATTAGATTTAAATAATGTCAGAACCGGCTAAAGACTGGATCGTTTTTATGTCCTGATATGTAAAACCCTGAAACTAAAACCCTTTCTTTCCATGATTGTATTTCTGCAAATTCAATCTCTTGTCGGAGAGATGAGTGAGAAAATGTGTTTGTGTGGTCTAGGCCTCTTGGCATCTGTCCCATCCACAAACGGGAATGGCAATGGAGGAATGATGGCCTACTCTCCTGGAGAGCAGCAGTCAGGGACCAGCAACAACAATAATTCACATTGTAAGAGAACTGGAAGAAAATCTAACCTGCGCTGAGTTTTTAATATTGTTTGCCATCTACACTACACTAATCCTTGTTTCTCTTTTAGTGCCTGGAGTGTCAGGAAGCTCAGTGGCTGCAGGGAATGGCAGTGGGAGCATCTTATTTAACTTTGAAGGCGGAGAACAGACGGCGCCCAGCAGTGTCGGACAAAAGCAGCAACAGCGACTTCACACACGGCCACAGAACCAGCAACAGCATGGTAAATCACCTTCTGATATGATTGTTCCTTGTCTTCTGTTTGTCTGACTTTCAATGCAAAGCCACTTCTTTGTCTTAGTTAGCTTAGAAGGTTTCAACAAACAACCACACATCGATTGAGGCTTTATTTGATGGAGATAAAAGGGTTTGTGGTATTTATGGTGATTCTTTTATAAACAAAACTATTAAATAATATGACAGAATAAAGTCAGTGTTTACGGTGCATGTCTGAAGTTTACACGCTCCTGTTAAAATGTGTATTTGTAATAAATCATTTAAATGTTGTAAAGTTTTTCCATCTTTTGTATGACATATTCTGTACAATTCAACTGAAAAACAAACTGTTTCTCATTGGAAGTCTGTGAAAGGTTGCAGTGACCTGTTAGCATAGGTGTGCACACCCCTTAGATTAACGTTTTGTTGAAGAGGTGTCAGGCAATCAAACAATTTCCATATTTTATGAAAGAACAGAAAATGGTAATGAAAAGGAAGGCTTTAAAAAACAGTAGATTAATTTGAAACTCTATGTAATAATTGTTGACACAGAAAAATATTGTTATTTCTTCTGTCCTTATCGCCCAGCTCTACGTTGATTCAGTGTTTAGTCGTATTGAGTCCACACCTGACATCAGTTGTAGAGATTCTGACTAATTCTCTTCTGGACGCTTCTGCACAGCTGCTGAAAGGATGAGGCAGAAACAGGTCAGGGAGGATGCCAAGAGCCCAACAGCAACACTGTAGGAGCTGCAAGAATTACTGCTAAATAACTGATTGTGTTGTACATTCAACGACCGCATTCTGTGTTCTTTATATGTCCGAATGAAGGGCTAAGGTTGGCAGAAAGCATCCAGGCCTGAATAAAAGTTCCCAAAACTCAACGGAGGAATGGCTTTTTGTTCTCATTAAAACAGACTTTCAGTTTAGGGCCACGGTTCTTAAAGATGTGTTTTGCACATCACCCAAAAAAACATGATACCCATAGTGAGGCATGGCGGTGGCAGCATCATGGTCTTGGGTTACTTTTCCTCAGCTGGAACGGATGTTTTTAGTCAAGGTGGATGAAATCATGAACCGTTCCCAAAACTATTGAGTTTTGATCCAGAACCAGTTGAAAGCTGAAGAGGAAGAAGTGATTGAATTTGTCTGCATTGCTGTGAGTCCAGGCATACATCCAAATCATCGTCTCAGAGGTGGTTCGTGGCGCAGCGGGAGAGCACGCTACCCATGTACTGAGTCCTCGACGTGGCTGGCCCGGGTTTGAGTCCAGGATCGGTGACTTTGCCGCATGTCTTCCCCATCTCTCTCCGCCCTACTTCCTGTCTGCTCTACTTAAAAATATATATAATTAAGGCCACAAAACAAATATAAAAAACAAAAAAAAAGGGATGGCCTCATTGGACCACCTGATGAGGGCTACGAACAAGAGACGACTTCACTGCCTGGTAGATCTCAAGATTGGACAAATATTCTACAAGTTAAGATGTAGGAGGCTGATGACTCCCAGCAAAGAAGAGTGGAGGACGAAATTAAATCAAAAGCTGATCCGGTTTTGTGGTATGCAGACGTTTACCAGCAGGTCATTTAATCTTTGTAACGTTATTTTACCTTTCCCCTCCAAACAACATATTTGTGTATTTTTCTCTTGACTTGTTCAGGATTTATGGCTCATTTAAGGTGGAACTTTTGGGTAAGGACCTTGGGTACTTTTGACACCCAAGGTGCGTTTGTGTTATAGTCCAGATTGTTCCTGAATTTACACATCAAAATGAATGAAGCTGAGATGGTGAATGTGATTGTTAGCAAACCACAAACTGTGCTGTTGCTGTGTCTTCTGTAGGATACCACTCAGTGCCAGACGCCAGCCCGAACATGACCAGCAGCCGACTCTATCATGAGTTTGCTGTGCCTCAACACCCAGGTGAGAACCTCGCTCATGGCTTTTCATGGTAGAGCTGAGCTGTGATCAAATAGGATTCTCTTTTTGACTGATGCTACATTTGTAATAATGACGTCTCATTAACAAGAAGAAATGTTATTACTCTCTTGTAAGTACATGTCTTTGCCACAAGGGGGCAACATAGGTATACTGGTTCCCAGCTCCTGGCTGTAAACCTGTGACTATCCTGCATGTTTTCAATGTGTCCCAGGTTCAACACACCAGATTTGAATAAATGGGTCAATTAAAGGCCTTCATTGAATTTAATGACTTAATGAGAGGCTTATTTACCTATTTGGCTCATGAACACATCTAAACAATGCAGGAGGAATGGACTTTGAGAAGCTCCTGTTACTCCAATGCGCTCAAGTCGTTCCTCTCATGTGCCTCCAGTGGAGTCTCTCTGACCATGACAGTTTTTCTCCTTGCCTTCCGGGACTTTCAGGCCTCTTCCTGCACACCAGGGGCAGCAGCACAGGAAAGCGAGAACGCGAGTCAGAGCGGGAAGGGTCGGGGGAAGAAGAGCTGGCGTCCTGCTCTGTGAACAAAATACAGAGACAGAGTGCAGAGGTCAGCACACTTCTGCAGTTCTGTATCTGCAGTTCTTTTTCTTCTTCATCTACTAAATCAAAACTAAACTCTAAAAGTACAAGGAACATACCCTATGAGGAAAATAAAAATGGGAATTATTTCACTTTCTTGTTTTCTTCCATACTTTAAGCTCTCCTTTCTGTTAAAGAACCTGCTGTTTATTTTGGCCCTTTTTCTGTTTTTGTTACAGTTTAGATCAGTTTATTTATATAGCATCAACTCACCACAAATGTAGCTTCAAGGCACTTTGGGAGAAAAGTAATCTGAATTGGCAGGTCTGATGTAAGAGAAAATGAATATCAGAATCGCTCAGCAAAGTCGGATTGGTGCATCTCTCCAAAGATTTTTCATGACTTTTATCTCAAAATAAGAAAATCTGTGAGTTAACAAGTAAACGAGCAGTAGTTTATTATTTGTGTTTCCTTGTGGTTGGGGCACTGGTTTTATAAAGGCACTGGTCTCCTTTTTGTATGATAAGACTTTCTTTGTCATCACCGAAAAGCTAAAAGCTGAGAATAGGATAGGATAGAATAGAAGTCGTCACACTGGGGAAATGTATGCAAGCAACAAAAGCAAAAGGCAAATAGAAGCATGCAGATACACACAAAGTTAAAATATATAAAAACAACAAAATAAGTATAACAGACTGTACAGTAAGGGAAAAAATTCTAGGCAGTTATTTAAAAAAGCAAGTTCCAATTGAAAGAAATTTGCAAATGAGTAGGATGATTTTAACAAATGTACAAAACATGCATGAATATTTATGCATAAAAAACAACAGACTGTTTACAAGAAATGGAAAAACAGCAGGGATGTAAACAACTTATTGAGCTTGCAGGGAGCAGTGATGGTATTAAAGCTGCTAGGAGGAAGGATCTGCGATAACGCTCCAACAGTGATGTTATTGGTAACCTTGGTAGAAATGAATTCTTCTGGGGACACATTTATCCAAAAAGTAACTTTGCTGAAGTTCTCTACCTGAGTTACCATCCTGCTCACTGTACGGGGTAAAAAGATAAATCTTGACACAGTTCCCATCATTTTAAACGTTTTGGTTATTGCTCTGACTGGAGATATCAGCAAGTTTAGGAGAGAAACTGTTTGCCTGGAGACATTTCCTGACTCCAGAAAATCAACGCATTTTTGCCTTATTTGAGTTACACTTACATTTATAGCTTAGGCAGATCCGGCCCTTTTTACAGCTTTATTTAGGTTGTGAGATTACATATAATATACATTCTAGTGTCCTGTGGGTATATAAAACACGAGTCCCCAGCCAGTGCAGTCATGTCTGCCCCTGTAGCCGAGTCTGACAACTGAAAAGTTTACATCCCATCACAAAGATGTCAGGCTTTGGTTTATAACAGTTACAAACTGTGGACTTAAATATATATATACCTCATTTTGTTTTTGCGTTTTGCCTATAATTCAAGGCAGTAAATAAGTAGGTGCATGTCTAGATGCAAACTGAGGGATTTATAAGATGAAATGCTCTCATTGGGCCAAGAAAATAGTCCAAAAATCATTGATGGTTTTTAAATTTGTAAAGTAACCAGTAAAATGTTTTTTGGAACCTAACATAATGGTTTCATAAAGCTTTATATTTGTATGAATATTTATATAAGATAGATCAGAAAAACATTTTCTGTTTCATCACAAATTGACCCAGAATGACACATCTTCACTTCAGATCTGTTAGCGTTTCACATGAAGCATCAGAATACACTTAATAAATTTTGAATGTTATCTACTTGTTCTAGATCTCAGTTAAACATAACCTTTGGAAAAGGCTTATGAGTTTCTATGAGGCAAACGCAACAAATAGTGACTGTTTTGATGATGCAAACTTCCCTCTCCCACTTCCAGGTAAATAAATCCCATTATTTGCAGTCTGTTGACAGCAGAGGGGAGTCATCTATGTAAATGTCAACGTGTCATAAAGCTGCTCACAATAAAAAATACAAAGCAGGTGTTTGAATTCAGGACCTAAACTATGGAAAACAATAGTTCACATAATGAGCAGAAGCCGTGGCGCAGATAAAACGTTGTGTTTTCTCAGTGGAAACGACTGAGGCATCACCTAAAACATAATAGGACAATGGACAATATGTAATGTTTGGAGAAAAAAAATTTGTTTTATATTTTCATTTTTACAAAGAAATATTTATAGTTTTCTCTATAATCAGTGGGAAAGCCTTTATGGGCTTTATTAAAGCAGTTTTAACCACTGGTGTTTTTGATCGTCTTTTGAGAGGAGCTGTTGATCAAATTAAAAGATTCATTCTAGATGAGAATAATTGTGCATCTAACCGTATCAGAACGCATTAAAGAAGTGCTTCTATATCGAAGTGTCCTGAAACTTCAGTTAACTGAAGCCAACTAAAAAGACTGAACTGGAATTCATATTCAGAAGATGGTTGTTGTGTCTCAGTTTTTATTTATTAAATAAACGGTTTAATGATAGGTTCTCAGGTCATCCCTAAGATGACCTGAGACCCAAATTATTTTTCTCTTTGTGCATCTTCTGTAGCATGTTCTGTAGTGTAGAAGTAGTTTTATTCACCGTAGGCACAAAAATCTTCACAGCAGTTTTTTAAATGTCCATGTGTCTTCTGTGGTCTTCCCTACAGACCTCTTAGGCCTGATGGAGATGAAGCTGCTTGAAAACATTTTAGCCTCACCATCTGCTCAACGTCGCCTCCTAAGCTCCAGGTGGACATAACTGCCGACTCCCGTCGAACTCAACGCACCAAAACTGCTCTGTCTGTTTTTTGGGGGTTTTTTGTCCAAAATTCCTTGAGGTATAAACACAAAGGTGAAAATGGGATGATTTTTTAATCCAGAGATTAAATTTGCAGTGGGGACAGCATCAGAAGGATGTACAAAGAAACAAAACGCCTCGATACTACAGCTTGGTTAAAACCTTTGTAATAAAAAAAAAAAAGAAAAAGATTTTAATTAATTAAAACTTTAAAAAAACACTTGGTTGTCTTAAAACTGCTGCCACCAGCCAATAAAAACTGGACAGACACTGAATTGCAGCTATAAATGTAATAATGGATGTATTTACCCCCCTTGTTCTACATCTTCATACCTTTTGTGCTACGTCTTACAGGGTCCGTCAGTTAAATCAGTCCCCTAAGCCCCTTAATCTGATCCATCAGGAATACATCTTCACTGTTAAAAAATACAGTTGTTCTGTTTCTTGTTTGATCAATGCAGCATCAGAGCAGAAAATGGACAGTTTTCATTGACCTGTACAGGATTCTGAGTATGTTAGGATTTTTCTCCCTTAAATCAAGCAAAGTAACTCAGTGTTTTTACAGTGACATCCAGGCAGGTACTTTCAGGGACTTTATGTAACACAATCTGTTGGTTGCTAGTTTTGCCTGTAAATACAGTTTCCCTTTGACTGATGGGAAAGCATTTTTCAGTTCAGAGTTTAGTTTTTGGGTTTTAAGTCTGCCGCTGCCTGTTTGGTGTATGAGATTATTAGTGACAGAAGGTTTATTTTGTTCGGAGGTTTAGGACACAAAGCATCAGGAATCAAATGTATGTGTATATTTACACAGGGTGTGACAAAGCTCCTCCATCAGACCAGTTCCATTCTTGGTCTTGGAGTCTCTTTTCAGTGTGTTACTACAGATTACTTTGAAAATTGTTTTTAACTAGGTTGCTTAAGATGTAAAAAAATTGCCTTTTTAAAGATAATCCATAAAGAATGTATTGGGGTTCCTTTGATTGGTTTTTATTTTATTTATTCTGATGTCATAGTGAGTCATCCGCACCAAATCCAATATTTATAGAAAGATTATAACTATTGTAAATATTGTTTTCTTTGGAATTGATACAGGGATTTATTTCAAAGCACTTTAAAACCCTGTTCTAGTGAAAGAGCTGCAGTCAGTTTAAAAACTCCACCCGTCGCCGAAAGCCTTTCATCCGATCCGGTTTTTTTCCTGAAACTTTCATTCTTACGCCAAACCCCTAAATGTCGACCTTCATTATATCTGTGGTTTTTTTTTTTGTTTATTTACGGCGATTTATGTGAGCTTACGGTCATGTAGATAAAATGTTTCTATCATCTGAAATCACTCCAAACAGTCAACAAATTAGACATAAAACTGGGATCAGATTACCTGCGACTGTTTTTAAAGAAATGTTTGGTGCTCTTGTTTGCTTTCATTAGTCAAGAAACGCTTAAAACCTGCAGATCAAAGTTAAAGAGGTTCGTTATTTGGACAGTTTGATTGGGTAAGATTGTTTTAAAATGGATGTGCTGCTCTCACTTTTCCTTTCAAAGTGAAACTATTTTAAGCCCATCGTAGGGTTAGATTAGAGTTTTTACTAGAAGCGGCAGCTCCCTGGGTTGACTCTGTAAATAAACACAACTGCATGCAGGATCATTTGCTGCAGTCTGTGTAGCACCATTCCAGTCTGTTTCCTTCTCATTTTACACCCGACCAACTTTAGTGTGCAAACATGATCAACACTTTACTATAATTGTTCCACTTAGTTTTTTTCTTGTTATTGTATTTGGTGTGGAAGCCCGCTATTGGCTTAACAGCAATTCTTCACAGCATTACCCCCCCCCCCCCCCCCATTGCTCGCTTGTTTCTTGAAGTGTTCAGATTCTGCTCTGAATATTAAGTAGCTTTAATCTTTGCTGTCTCAGTTGGTCAGACACAAGCAGGGGGGAGGGGGGTTTATCTGACTATCTCCATATTGAACTTAAATGCTTCTGAGTTATTATTCACAATCCCATTATCTGTTTTTTCCACCTCTGTGTAATATTGTTGATTTAGTGTTGAACAGATTTTCTTTTTTATTTCAACCTGACATGACAACCAAATATGTTTTCCTTTTGGTTTTTCTCAAGTCAGTAACATTTTCACCTTTCTGTTTCTCCCTCCAAAATCTCAATGAGTGATTTGTGTCAAAAAAAAAAAAAATCTATATATATAGATATATCTATAGATATATATCTATATCTATAGATATATATATCTATATATATATATATATCTATATCATCATAGGATCTTGACTCTGCACTTGGAAATGTACAAGTTAACTTAAAAGACAGGCAGATGGTTGCAGTCTCTTCTCAAAACTTGTTACTTTTTTAAAGATTTCTTATAAAAACCAAAAACTCGCTTAACAAAAAGTAAAAACAAATGAACAAAAGAATAAGTGACTGCATCTAAATGAGCCTAATTCTGTCAGAAAAGCAGAAACCGACATTCCTTAGAACAAAGGATGCCCTCCCATGTGAAGGATTTCTACTACTGGACAAGAAGTTAAACCACATATGAACACTCGTGGCTTCTTCTCAGATTGTGCAACCCAGAATCAGCCAGAATTTTATGAAACTCGAGGTAAAACAAAAAAAGGCCCAAAATGTCAGGATCTAAATCCTGCTCGTAAAGTAAAAGCTGGAAATATCAGAGTACATATGAAGTCTGATGACGACTCCATTGAGATGCTGTCAAACATTAGTCATTAATTTATGTTCCAGAAGAAACTGTTTATCTCACTAAAACACACTACAACACTGCAGGTTTTAAACCCACACACTCAGGCGAATCCGAGATGATTTTAAAGATAGCAGTCCCCACACAATGCATACATACACCTAAAAGATTAATCAAGATATGTTTTGTCATGTTTAGACAAGAGCTTTTTGAGGCCTGAACTGTTTTTTTTTACAAAGGTAAAAACGTGGGACCGTCATAGAAACCACTGTCTTCAGTGTTTGTTTTTTTATTGCAGCCAAAGGGTTCATGAAGTGTCTGAAGTTCTCAACATCTCGCAGGTCTGGGCTGCAGAAGCAGACAGTAGTTTGCTGCTGCTCTCCTAAGAAGGTTCTGGTCTCGGTGGAGCCGTGGTGACTTGTGTACAGTACTTGATATTTGTTCATCTGTGGTCGTGCTGCCCTCAGCTTCAGGGGTAATGTGGGGGGTGGGTGGGGCGATGTTTTAAAGATGTAGTGTTTCTATATTATAATTCTGTATGTTCTCAAAAAGATTTAAACATTATTAGATTTTTGTAGCTTTTATCAAAATAGCAAAAACAAGTTAAACCAACTTTCTACTCCTATTTTTTTCCTTCATTTTATTTTTATTATTGTCTTTTTGTTCCCTTCTGTGACAGGAAGTTGAAAAATACACCATCTGTCATCTTTGTAAGTAATGTGTTCTCTCCGTTTCTCCTTGTGTTGTGAAAGGCTTTTCTTGTGCTTGATCAAGTTCATGATGGGGAATTAAAAACTGCTACAATTTGTCGCTGGCCTCCTGGGTTTTTTGTGTGTTTTATTGACATTGATGCAATCTCATCTGATAAAACAAGACACTAAAACCTCTCACTTTTGATTTTACTGTGAGATAAAGGTTGCGAGACAAAAACTAACTGGAATGTGACCCGTCCCACAAAAGATTCTGGGTTTCTGTGCAAACAGCTTGTTGGTATATAGGTACTCGTACTCGTCGTCTTCCGCTTATCTGGGACCGGGTCACAGGGGCAGCAGACTCAGCAGAGACGCCCAGACACCTCCTCCAGCTCCTCCAGAGGGAGCCCAAAGCGTTCCCAGGCCTACAGTTTTCAGGGCAGTGTTGTAGATTGCTTGAGGCAGTAAAAGGCTTGGCACAGAATGCACCAATATTGTGCACATCGATAACTGAAACCAGCCTGGCAGAGGGCCACAGTCATGTCATGTTAAAAAAAAAAAAAGACACTCTCGGGAGCTCTGTGAATAATTACATTTCACTGCTAAGTATTCGACAG